>ML732266.1:0-112995 GCA_009176345.1 Aspergillus leporis | reverse complement strand
GTTTTCAGCAGAAAAATTTTTTTTTTTTTTTTTTTTTTTTTTCACAAATACTCCTTTTATCTTGACATACAGTACATCATGAGGAAGGGCTTCCTGGTTGAGTGGATGCTGTCAATAATCTTGTTCCTCTCCCTCGCGGCTGCAAGTCGCCTCCCGTCAAACAGCAGCATTGTCGTCGACAGGGCGCCGGATTCTCCACGTCCATATGTCCTGCCTAAATACAAAGGGGACGCAATAAAGCTCACATCATCCCAAACCATTCGCTTCTCTATCACAGCCAACTCATCGGACGGCGCCTTTTCTCTTCTCCAACACAATGGCAAAGTCTCTGGTTGGTTATCAGCCCGGCCACATACCCACCGCTTGACACACGAGCATCTTTATTGCTCCCGAGGCCGTTCTCAACTCTGGGGCCAGAAGAATGCCACAAACGCCAGTCACGAGGCCCGCGTTGCCACACCTGGCGACTACGGGAATATCCCTCCAGGATCCATTCACACTTTCCAACTGGTTGATCCAGACTCGCAACTGACGCACGTCTTCCATCCCGGTGGGTTCGAACACCTCTTTAATGTGTTCAGCCAGGGAGAACATGATACCAACGACGTTAGTTCGCCTTATGTACCTACAACCGATGATCCATCCCCCTTCGGTCCCATGACTCCCAAGGAGTACAACCTTCTAGTATCACTGGATCTCTACGCAGCTCCAGAGGAGGAGTACATCCCAAGGCGCGACTTCGTAAATGGCACAGCCGGTGGAAGCAAACAGCCCTGGCACGATGGAAAGAACACCTTGCCCGACGACCCAACGACTCCATACTTTGTCGCGAAGGACTACGGCCCGAAATACCTTAACGCCGACAACGGATACAAGGTGATCCAGCCGCTAGCGACACCCACACAAACAGATGGCAATTTTACCATGGGTACTATAATCATGTCTCCTAAGCCGGCGAATGGATCCGCCTCGACAGCGATATTACCGCACCATTTTGCACTCCAGATGGAGGAAGGGCAACTTGCTTTCCAGGTGCAGGGGTACGAGATGGTACATTTGCTGCATGGCGACGTGGCGTTCATTCCAGCTGAAACGCGCTTTACATATTATGCTACTGTGCCGTATACAAAGTTTATATATATGAATGCTGGGAGAAAAGGGCTGGATCATCAGTTGTTGAGCAGGAGCGTGCCTTGGGAGTTTCCCGCATATCCCACGTATCCTGGGTTTCAGACGAACATTACCATGAGTGGATGATGTGGGATTGGACAAATCTGGTGCCTTTGGCTAGCATCTTGTGAGGGTAGAGATTAGATGGCCCCGGTTGTTTTGATCTTACTCCAGTCATAGGCATATGGCCTCGACACGAGCTATATTTTTGGGGGACGGATATGGCATCTTGCAGAAGATAGTTTTTGGCGGCTCGCAATTGAGCACGATAGACTACAATAAATATAGATGATATCATCAAAATGAGTACACAGGTAGTGAAGAATTAGTTTAATCTATTCCTAAGTAGATCCCTTCTCCTCTGGCGTTTATTCGTGGAAATTACTAGGCACTATGGAATCATGCATTAATGCATGTATCTTGCCAAGATCCACCATCGCAACTTATAACAGGAGCAGATCTCTCGCATAACTGTAAGTCACCAAAGTCTTATTTGTTTTTCGATTTGGTTTTTCTTTTTATTCTTTGTTTTTCGCCTTTACAGGATCATGCTATTTTTATACCTCATCCACCTGGTCACCAGGGCGTTTATTGTTCATGCCCAGCTCGACCCATCTCGCTTCACCTGGTACACATATCCCGCAAATAACTTCACCTCGACCCTCCCACTTGGAAATGGGCGAGTCGGCGCTGCTGTATGGGGGTCCGCCGTGGAGAATGTGACTTTAAACGAGAATTCGATCTGGGACGGCCAGTTTGAGGACCGAGTGAACGCAGATGCTTATAGTGCTCTATGGCCCGTGCGGTCTATGCTAAAAGAAGGTAACATCACGGAGGCTGGACAAACAACGCTAGCCAAGACAGTCGGAAGCCCGACTGAGCCGAGAGCATATCACCCATTGGGTGCACTGGTGCTTGACTTTGGGCACAATGCCTCTGACATGACGAACTATACCCGGTCGCTGGATCTTCTGCAGGGCCGTGCAGCTGTAAACTACCAGTCAGACGGTGTTATGTACAGGTACATAAAATGCTTCTCAGTCTCATCGATTATAGCCTAACTTGTACAGTCGGGAGTACGTAGCAAGTCATCCAGCTGGAATTATCGCAGCCAGGCTTAAAGCGAACAAGGCTGGACACCTGAGTGTTGTTATATCCCTGGCTCGCGACCGGTACGTCACGAACAATATAGCGACCGCAGGAAACGGGACTGGGTCGCTCATGTTACGTGCCTCGACTGCAGAGTTGAATGGAATTGAGTTCGCCGCCGGTGTGCGCATTGTTGCGTATGGGGGTAAGTGTTGAGCTCCTGCCCATGCCAGTCGCTGACGATCGAAGGACGCCTATCGAGCAACTCGACGTCGGTGGTGGTTCGCGGCGCGACAATTGTAGACATTTTCATTGATGCAGAAACATCCTATCGCTACCACAATCGCGCCATGGATATCGAGATCAACCGGAAGCTGGAAGCAGCAGTGCGTTCCGGCTTTCCTGCCATCCAAGCACTGGCTATAGCCGATCATGAAAGTTTGGCAGGCCGAGTGGATCTTGACCTGGGTTCGTCTGGAGCTGCAGGTGACCTACCTACGGATGTCCGACTCGCCAGGTACAGGTCCAACCCGGATGCAGACCCGGAACTGGCGACACTCATGTTTCAATTCGGCCGATATTGTCTCATTGCCTCTTCGCGCGAAACCGGGACACTATCTCTCCCTCCAAACCTCCAAGGTATTTGGAACGAAGATTACGAGCCAGCGTGGGGAGGGCGGTACACAGTTAACGTTAATCTACAAATGAACTACTGGCCAGCACAGGTAACAAACCTAGCCGAAACTTTCGCGCCACTGATATCACTTGTGGAAACGGTCAAGCCTCGAGGACAGGATATGGCCCGCAGTATGTACCACTGCGACAACGGAGGGTACGTCCTACATCACAACACAGACCTCTGGGGAGACGCGGTTCCAGTGAACAATGGCACACAGTGGACAATGTGGCCAATGGGCGGCGCATGGCTGTCGGCGAACCTAATGGAGCAGTATCGGTACACGCAGGACGCGAGCTTGCTTCAAGAGCGAATTTGGCCGTTGCTGCAGTCCGCCGCTCAGTTCTACCACTGCTACCTGTTCCCATTCAACGGGTACCTGAGCACAGGCCCGTCAATCTCACCGGAGAACGCATTCATCGTGCCGAATAACATGTCTCAAACGGGCAACGAGGAGGCCATTGATATTGCGCCCTCGATGGATAACTCGCTGCTTCTTGAGCTGTTCCACTCCGTCCTGGAAGTGGGCAAGGTTCTTGGTATCACGAGCGCCGATATCACCCAGGCAGAATCCTCACTCCCACGGATCAAGCCCCCACAGATCGGATCCTTCGGGCAGATCCTTGAGTGGCGTGAAGAATATGAGGAAGCCGCGCCAGGACACCGGCACATGAGCCCGATCTTCGGGCTCTACCCGGGCTCTCAGATGACACCTCTCGTGAACTCTACCTTAGCAGTCGCGGCTAAGGCTCTCCTCGAGCACCGGATTGCACACGGCAGTGGTAGCACTGGTTGGTCCCGTGCATGGACAATTAGCCTCTATGCGCGTTTATTCAATGCAAGCGCTGCCTGGAACCATACGCAAGCCTTCCTACAGACATACCCAGGCGCGAATCTGTGGAATACGGATGCTGGGCCAGGAACAGCCTTCCAGATTGATGGCAACTTTGGCTTCACGGCGGGTATTGCTGAGTTGTTGCTGCAGAGCCATGCCGGAGTGGTGCATTTGTTACCAGCCGTACCAGTACCTCACGGAAAGGTCTCAGGATTGGTGGCGCGAGGAAACTTCGTGGTGGATATGGAATGGTCTGAGTGGAAGCTGACTTGGGCGAAAGTTTGGGCGAGAAGCGGAGGCGCGTTGTCCATTCGTGTGCAGGACGGACAGCCGTTCAGTCTGGATAGTGTCATCTACACTAGAGAGATTTCAAGTGTAAAGGGTGAGACATACGAGATCTTCCCACAGTAGCCTTGATATCTATTGGGACTAGCCTCCTTTCGGCGCTTTCCCTTTCAATGAGAATGCCTTTATGTAGGTCGGCGGATTTTCAGGCAGTCCCTTCCCAAGAGCAAACATCAATCAAGTGCACACTAAACGCAGGTGATGAGGGCTACACTCGCTTGTCAGTGGTGCCGGTAAGCTCCTAGTTCTCCGAAGCCCCAGATTAACTATACTGAATTGCGTGGGACTGTTTATACCAAGCTTCGGTCACAACAGCAACCACTGATGAAGATGTACTAAAAGCGCTAAGGTCAAATTGCCATCATAACCGTTCGGCTCCCTACCGTTGCTGTGCACTTACCCCCGGGAGAGAATGCATCCCAAGCAAACCGAAGTCTCGACCAAAACATGTCAGCGGGTCAATTATACGTGCCGAAAGGATCGCCTGTAGCCTGGTGACTCATCAGAAATCCGAGGATTATGGAAGATTCGCTGGCAATTCTGCTGGTCTGACAGGCAGTCGGCCAGAATGAAACGATCATTCACCGTCGTCAGAAGATCTACCAAACGAGAACTTTCCCAACCGAGAGAGAAACCAGTGATGCCTTGCAGGCGACGATAGCAACCCTGTGAGATCGGGCCTCTAGGGACGACCTTAGGGGCCTAGAACTGGTGGAGGAAGCAGAAAGCAGGGGGGAGGGATAGTAGAGAGGGCAATCTAGGCACACCTAGATGACGCCCACCAGGCAATGAATACCGAGAAGGGAATAGCCCAAAGGCCCTGACGCAGATAGGCAGTTCGGGCGAGGAAAAGGACCAGAATGAACATACAAACGCTAGAGGGGGCTGGTAGATCCCCTAGGGACCATCTGGAGGCAGTGGCCCTCGGCCCCTGCCTAGGAATATGTGTCTGTCATAGCCAACGGCTCTATATGGACGTTAAACTTGATTAATCATAATAACCCTGCGAGATCAGTTGATTGACCGTGCATTTCGAATCTTCTTTCGTAATTTCCCTGAATTCTGGTTTATTCATGAGCCAACCTTCATTGATCGTCTTCATAAAGGTACTATTCCCAGCCTAAAGCTCTTCGGGATCATTGCGTTAAGCGCTCGATTTATACCCGAGCTGGTTAGTACCTTTTCGCAGTCCTTGGGAGGCACCTGAAACATTTTCCGAGTACATCTGGAGCAATATCATGAGCTACATCATCGAAAGTGAGGATCTCGCTGCAGCGCAAACGCTAGTCTTCCTAGGTTTATATGACTGGGGTAACGGTAATGGTTCCCAGGCCTGGCTACACAACGGCATAATATCCCTGCCCCAGACTAAGCATATAAATGTTTCCGAATCTCTGATTCACTTTAGGCATGGCTACACGTATGGTCCACGGAATTTATTCCCAAACGAACGGCTTTACATCCACAAGGCCATCATATGCAGATAACATCCTACAGGAGGACGTTTGTAGGACAGTCTGGGCAGCCTTTCTAATCCATTCGATGATCGTATGTGGGAAGTGCCAGCCATCGAAAATTTTCAATACTCATGAAACAAAATCCCTCTACCTCTTGAAGATGAATTTGCTTTTGGTGCGAATCAGACCACCCAGCCGTTATTTCTGAAATCGCTGGACCCGGAAAACTACGACTATCAGCCTCCAATCCCTCAGCCTGACCCGATTGGATGTGATCGAAGCCTTTATTTAATAACGCAGGGGCTTCATATCTGGTATGGATTGCTGCAGTTGGGAGGAATGGCGGTGATCCATCCCGAGGGTGCCTCCTTGGTGACGCACCTCGTTCTGGCCCCGTAGCCCGGCTGTTCTGGAAAAAATTGGCGTGTGTCACAATCTCCACGATTGTTTTATTCTCCCACCAATATTAATCTTGATGTCTATATCTCACGCGGTGAAGGGGAATGCTTTGCTATGATCAATTTGCTATACTACCTCAGTCTTATCTTTCTCCATCGAGAATATATCACTTTTGCCCCTATCTCCATGAATGAACCCTGTGGTCCTGTGGTGTCTCCTACTTGGGTGAATGATGCTCCGATTGGGTGGTGGATACACAGTGCTCGAGTACTTTTAATGATGGCATGCGAGATCATTCGCCTTACGCAGGGGGTCAACCAGCGGGGTATCCAGTTTCAATCCCCGTTTACTAGTTTCTGTGTCTTCAGTGCGACGACAACACTATATTATGCAAAGACATGGTCATGACATCCGGTTTTGAGGACTCAAAATCATTGGAATTTTATACCTGAGGAACTACATGGCTGCAGAGAGCATACAAGGTATGGAAAGTGCCTCAAGGGTAGTACAATACAACGGTTTATATCGACCGGTTGTATTCAAGTGTGAAAGAGGATAGCACTCTGATCGCACACATTGGCGACGACTTTTTTATGGCATTGAGAGATAAGATGCAGCGCTTGTCAGGGAGCGGTGGTCCGGCCCTGACTGACATCCCTACCGCCGTCATTCTTTTGGTACTTCAGCGACAGCAACGCCAGTTACATACTACACAACCGACGACTTCAGGATCGATCTATGAAAGTTGTGAAGGTAACGATGCGGACGACGCAAAGACGCACGGCGTAACTGCCCCTGTTTTAAGCCCAATGGGGCATGGGTCATCCTGTACGAATATGCTTTCATGGGATTCCTCTTTGCAGTTTGCCCCCGACATTGATTTTGCCATGGGTATCCCATGAGATCTTTTCAATTGCTGTAACTACTTATGCTGCTTATGAAACGATGTAATCTAATACAGGAGATAAACACGGTGCAGAAATTACAATAATCAACGATGTCGTTCACGCTTCCAAAAGATTCAATCGATAGATCATTTTACTCAGAAACACAGAACAACATTACTCCCTCTCGTCCTCCACATAATTACTAGGAAAGGTTTTTTGTCAACTTGCACCTCGATTAGTAATTTTTAAATTCTTGAGTGTTCGCCTAGCCTACCCTTTGATGGCTCTACGTCTCGGTAAGTTCCCGTATTTCGCATTTCGGGTCTGGCATCTCGTATTCATTAGTAATGAGGGGTGGATTTAACTAAGCAATCAGGTCTAGCCTGGTATTTAGATTATTAGTGACGTCGGAATCAGATTATACACCTCTCAGACTGGTGCATGTCGAAGGATTTAAAAACATCGGGGTAGCCCCTCCACAGGGATGAGTAAAGAAGCTTCAAATTTAAACTGAAAAAACTACTAGTGATAAAGAGCCCCTTACATATACAGCCCCTATTAACAAAGTACAGTACATGCGCGCATTGATGGACCCCTCAGCTTTGGATCTGCTGATCTGCTCCACTTGTGGCATCCAGTACAATGTCACTTCTGGACTGGAATCCTGCAAGATCTGTGATGACCCACGACAATACGTTCCTCCATCGGGGTAAATTACTATCCGAAATCCCTCTCCTTCTACCCTCCTTCTAGCTCCTTATACTAATTTAAAAATCAAAGACAATCCTGGACAACACTTCGCTCGCTTCAAGCATCACCAAATGAGTACCAAAACACCTTCACCACCGACCCAGACAACCCCAATCTGATCAGTATCCAAACAACCCCAAAATTAGCCATAGGCCAAAGAGCCTTCCTCTGCCGCAGTGACCACGGCAATGTCCTTTGGGACTGTATCACGTATCTCGCCGATGAAACAATCCAACGCGTCAATTCTCTAGGTGGAATCCACACCATTGTTATCTCGCACCCCCACTACTTTTCAACTAGTATCCAGTGGGCCGAAGCGTTCAACGCTGATCTGTACATCTCCGCGGAAGATGAAGGGTGGCTTGGTAACAGAGGTGACGGGAGCAAGTTAAAGTTGTGGGAGGGGAACAGACTCTACATCTCCGACCATCCGGCTGAACAAAGGGATGAGATGGCTGATTTTGTGGCTATCAAAACCGGAGGGCATTTCCCGGGGAGTTCAGTGCTTTGGTGGAAATCGACTAAGAAACTGTTAATTGCGGATACGATTTTGGTTGTGCCGAGTGGGCTTTATCGTGTTAATCGTCTGCCTGGTACCGTTTCTTATACATTTATGTGGTCTTATCCTAATTTCGTGAGTGGTTACTTTTTTACTTGGTTTGATTTGATGGACTAATTGGCATAGATTCCTCTGCCCCCGGATGATGTGCATGGTATTTGGAAGGCGATTAAGGATATTGATTTTGAGGATACCCACGGGGCCTTTACTGGGCATGAGATCAAGGGTAACAGTAAGGCGATGGTATTGGAGAGCGCAAAAATTATCGTCAAGGCCTCTGGGTATCTGGAACATCCCATTTTCCTGGAATGAAAGGTGGCCAAGTCAATTTTTACCCCTGTGCGTTATAGCTTTATGAAACTAGGACGAAAATTGAAATGCGAGAAATCTTATTCGAGAATAAACGTCCCTATATGAATGTCCAGCGTGACAGTACACCCCACGTGCTCGTGTTCACGATTTCGATATTCTGCCAGGCGGAATGCTGCCACCGCCTAAACTCATCATTGCTAAGTGCTTCACCGCCTCAGGATGTTGCCCAATGAGGTAAACAAAAAATAAAAATATGACAATTCCCAGAAAAAAGAACGAAGACAACCAGGTTTCACTGGGTCCACTGCTGATATATCCTTTTGCCGGTAACGATATTCTATGAGATAGTAGCGATAGTTAGCATTCATAACCAACTAGACAGCTATAGCCGTCGTATTAGAAGGTTTCCTCTCGCCGCACATTTTCTTGAACCCACATCCAATCACAACCCTACCTATAATTCGAGAAATATTTTTAAGGTGAACTGTGATATTCACATTGGAGAGCTATATGTTTAGCTAATCGCAAAAGGTTCAAGGTATACAAGGTTGGGTATCTAATCGTGCTTGTTGTAACAAAATAGCCTCCGCTATATGTTTCACTCCGGTTAATTCCCAGGTCAAGTATTGATCGAAGTGCAACAGGTTAAATACAGGCATACATCCCTCCACTCAATGATCAATAAAAATTGACACTATCCAAGAATCACTATAAACATGGCCATCCCAATTAGGGACAACCAGTCGAAGGATAATTGCAGCTATCGTCACTACCACCAGTGATATCAACTCCCTCAAAGACAAAGTTCGAGCAACTGCCATCACCACAAAGAATGTAATAGTCCTGCCCATCGCTCATCGTACCAGTTACATCCACGAAGGTGACATTAGAAATCGTCACCCCATTGGTAGGCTCACCCGTAGGACCACCATTCAGGTAATCCTGCTGCACATCGATACCATAATCGGTGATGTCAGAAAGAGTGATATTCTCATAGCGGATATTGTAGACCTCGCCTGTCTCGCCCGAGTTACTCTTAATCCTGCACCCGTTCTCGCTGTTGATAACCTGGGAGTTGGAGAACGTAACCCCGTTGACGGTGTTGTCGCTCTTTCCGCCAATGGAGCCGATGCTGAGTCCGTGGCCGCCGTAGCAGTACATTCCGTCGACGACGATGTCCGTTCCGCTGGTTACGGCCACACAGTCATCCTGATTGTGCACCCAGGTGTTCTCCAACGTGAAGTAGCTGCTTTCTTTGATGTCGAAGCCGTCGGAGTTGTGGGCCGCGGCCTTGCCGTCGCTGTTACTGTTGGCGGCGTCGCCGGCGGAGTTGTTGAGAGTCAGACCGGAGATGGTGAGGTGTTCGGTGCTTTCGATCTCGAAACAGTGGACGGGCCAGTTTTGGATGTAGAGGTTCTCGATGCGGGAGTTGTACATGTCTTTGACGACGATGAAGTGGTCCGGTCTGTGAATGGTGAGTGGATGCTTTGTATGTGGGGGTGTTGGAGTGAGACGGACTTGTCCGAGCCACCGTTGGAACCTTTTCCGTCCCAGTATGCCTCGCCATTGCCGTCGATTACATGGCCGTCGGCACCGGTGATGGTGATGCTAGTTCCGGAGATGACGATAGGGTCAAAGTCGCTGTCGACGGTATCACCGAAGGTCTGTATCATGAATCAGTACGGGGAGGTATGGGTAAAGGGGTGGAGAGACGCACGGTCTTTCCAGCGAAGATCACAGCAGTGCCAGTCTGCAGGTTTTGAAGGTCGATTGTGCTGGAAGGCGGTGCGTAGATGTCGGACAAGACAATGTTGGAGCAAGAAGCAACAGCTGACGAGATTTGCGCATACTCGCTTACCGTGCAGGTGGTGCCACCGTTTCCAGCAAAGGATGAACTGGACGTTGGTACCACCACTTGGATAGTAGTCACTACGGCCGCAGAAGACGGGGTTGCGTGTGGTGCCTTGATACTACCGGCTGCGCTTGAATTGAGGGTGATCGGTGCTGGTGCAGAGATTGCCGGTGTGGCATAGACAGCGCTCTGAATCTAAGGTTTAGTACAGGGAACATCAGTTAGGTGATTGCTTAATGCTCACCACACTAGATGAGGAGGCGACAACAGGGGTGATAGAACTGCCCAAGCAGCTGCATGCACTGGATAGATGCTTGGTCTTGTAGTCGCAGTTGCTGAGAAATGCGGCTGGTACGTCCGTAGTGGCAGTCACAGTGCTTGCCGTGAAGGCGGCACAGAAGCTAGCAGCTGCAGCAGAGGAGACTGAGTAAATAGAGGCACATGCATGGCCTGCAGCATCTGAGTTGTCACACCCAAAAGCGAAAGGAAGGAAGGAAATGACAAGCGCGCTGCGCTTCATGATTATCAATGGTTAAAGGAGGGAATGAACGTAAATTGAAATCAGAAAAAGAATGTAGTATGTCTGATTGTTGCAAAAAACCCTTGAAGAGCAGTATACTTATAGGTTATATCATTTCCCAGCATGGTCCAATCTCTGAAAGGAGTCCTGGTGGATCACTTACATGCAGCGAAAATTGACTCGATTGGTGGGCTTATTGGTGTATCTCGTGGATATCTGACGGTTGAACGACTCGAGATACTCATCTACATGACCCACACTATAGATAGCATCACTCGGGTTATGGCCTCCACTTAGCTGCTAGCTTACTATCTCCACACTTGAAACAGCAAGCTGTTGAAGAATTTACCACAGGTGCCGGCTTGTGCTATCCGTGCGGGGGTGATTGCGTCGGCCTCCCGCTTAGCGTGCAATACGACCATTGTAGATGACCTTGTCCCAGCACTCAAGACTACAATCCGACTTTCGTCCGAGCTAACTAAAATGCATAGTGAGTACGGAGAAGGATTATTCCAGCAATTGAATTGCTCTGACAGTACGCACCGATATGAGTTGTGTAAGGGTGCTGAGCCGAGAAGAGCCGGGCAGGGGCATTTTGCAACGCGGCCCACCTCCGCTTAGGGTTCAGCAAATCACGACCTGTATCCCCCCCCCTGAAAGCTTACATTTAGCGTGATGAAGCTAGCAAGCGAACCACCATTTCCCGCGCCTCCGATGTGTTCTGCCATACTCAAAACAATATAAGTACGCAGCGCGGACCCCACCGGGTCAAGCTCACTGGTTGAAAAGCTTGTTTATGGTCGGAAGCATCGGCTTTAAAGCTTGGCAAATTCGGAGTCGGGCATAAGTGACAGACCCAAACCGAGGGAGAATACACACTAGAGATATTAAATTACAGGGTAACAAGGACCGGGAGGCGCAGGGCAACATGAAACTAAGTTTTGATGGTGGCGAGGAATGGTCTGAGAATCTATAGCAGCGACAGCATAGTCCTCTTTCAGAAAGACCGTACGGCTTTAAATGGTAAGAGTTCAGACCTGGGAACTGTCCTCTTTGAATGTTACCCTCTGAACCCCTATTGGATGGCTTTGGTCAAGATTGATATCGCGGAATGTGGGTGCACAGCAGCAAAACAACAAAATAGGTAGGGGTTTATATTATAACTTATCTAAAAATAGCGACGTGCGTTTTTCTAAGCACTTCGGGCTATTGCTTCAACCGCAGGACATGTACAGTACGTTGACACCTTCCTAGTATAGCTCAACCCGCTATCTAGTATATGGGGACGATCTAGACACCGAGTATCGGGACTCAAGCAACGCGTCCCGTGTGATCCATGCCCTGAATGAATTATTCCTAACTAGTCAAGCGACTATTTGGTTAAAGTAGTCTAGCAAGCCGTAAACCAATTAATGAGCCGTGGACTACTCCTTAATGTGTGCACGGCCCTTCCAATAGCTCTACGGCGCGGAGGTGCTTTCTATTAGGCATATCTTGTTTACAATGCATGATTAACGTTATGGTAGGAATGATGCTTCAAGCCAATGTGCGAGAGCGACATGGATTTCATAGCTGAAAGGCCAAATTGCTAGACGCTAGCTACCTATTAGCTTAAACGGGAACATTTGCTCACGGAAGATCTATATCTCGACTTTCAACTGCAACCAACCAACATGTCAAACTCATCATCTGTATCAACAACCCTGATATAACGATGACACGCACCGTCACGCGGCTAGGTTCCTCGACACCACCAAGCCAAACTATTGGTCATGGGGGTATATCATCTACCGTACGGGCTATGACCTGCAATCGGATCTTCTCGTGCCGATAGCTCTGTCTAGGATTTACCATGATATGCATCGCGAAACAAATCGTGAAACCGGAGCGCTGTTGTCATGCGAAGTGAGCTCTGCAGTCGTACGATAAACTCCCGACTCTGGGGCTTGATTGGACTAGACATATTCTGGCGTAACACGCAGTGAGTGAGCTAGAAGCAATGGCATAGACTGCTAAGGTGTAGGAGGATGTTATATTATGCTCAATTGATCTAGCTGTCGGGAGATATGCGCACTCAAGTATAGTATACCTAGTTTCTCGCTATTTTCTACCCATGTTGAGTGGAGAAAGGACCTAGTTAAAGCTTCCGTCCAAGGATGTATGCTTGTTTATATTTGCACCTCTCTCCCAAGACTTGTGGTGATGATAAGAAGATCTGTATAAGCATAAGGTTCAAAGACCCTGTTGTCTCTTCCCATATATGATTCTAATGCACTTGACACTAAATAGACCCTTCATTGCGTCTGAAATCACATGAAGGTAGCTCAAATTGGCGATACAATGACTAATGACTATCGCATTTTGTGACTCTTGTGATAGGTCATTTAACAATGCCGAAAGGTTGCAGAGGGGCTGTTATAAGTTATAACACCTGGCCGAACCCCTTGCATAACAGCTATCACTGTTATACCCAATGCCGTTTCTGCTCACGATAATACACTCTGGACAGCTTCTTCTGCAGTCATTATAAGTCCACGCAAATGCTGAAGTCCATGTATAAGCTTGTTGAACATTGAAACTCCGCATTTCGTCTTTATATTCGACATTGCTGCTGTACCAAGAATGGCGCGCCTTAGAATACTCACCAATCTTGGTGATTCTATGACAGACATCTACGGCCTATCTAATCTTCCGGTGCGGGCCTTTCTAAGGCAGGCCCTTGAGTCTGAACGCCACGTACTCCTGCCATATTGGCAATTATTGGCAAGACCTCCAATTTCTGGAGTTCGTTCAAATGGTTCCATTTGCCACCGGCTATGGTATAGGTCCCTATGCTGGGTCCACGTCCATTATTTTAGAGGTTGGTCAGAACCCATAAGCCCCAACACCCATTTCAACAATTGTTTGAGATCTAACATCCTATTTTAATGCTCCCCTGATCACGTCTCAGGGAACCTATGAGACTACACAAGCCTAACAACGCAGCCAAACACCCTAAAACTATCAGCTGATCATTGCAATCCCCCAACTACATCAACAAACTCAAACACTCGAAAGGTGATGGGAGCTACCACATCAGCCTGGAATCATGGCTACAACTAGCAGCTTTGCCGTCTTCCTCAACCAGGATGTGAATGTGATGCTAAAGAAACTGCTGAAAAAATGGGCCAGATTTCTGAACTCGTCAAAATCAGCCGTAGTGCTCTACGACTCTGAAGCGGACTGGCTCAGTCCCTCGGCTCTTGAAAAGTTGGCCAATGCTGCACAAGGACGGGGGAGCAGGGAGAAATTTCATGAACTTTTCGACTGCGAACCAAATGCAGAACTTTACGGTTTTCAGTCATGGGACGAATTTTTCACTCGCAGATTCAGGGATGGCATACGCCCTGTTGCTTCTCCAGATGATGACGGTGTTATCACCAATGCATGCGAGTCCCAGCCGACCAACCTCACTAGGGGAGTGAAGGCTTGCGATAGCTTCTGGATCAAAGGAAAGGGCTATTCATTGTCTGATATGCTCGGAGAGGAATTTTCAGAGCCGTTTATCGGCGGTACTGTCTACCAGGGATATCTTGACATCTTCAAGTACCATCGATGGCATGCACCGGTGTCAGGGAAGATTGTCAAGACTTGTATTGTTGATGGCACGCATTTCTCGACACCTCAATCTATCCGTACGGATGTTTCCAGTGATGAATCGGGAAGCATAGCCTATTATTATCCACTTTCCCTAGCTATAATGGCTCCCCGAGCAGTGATACTCATTGAAGCGGATAACCCTGACATCGGCCTTATGGCCTTTTTTGGGGTTGGCATAGACGAGATGTCATCCTGTGAGATCACAGTCGAAGAGGGGGGCCATGTGAGGAAAGGGGATCAGCTAGGAATGTTTCATTATGGAGGTTCGTCGCATTGTTTAATCTTTAGGAAGGGTGTGAAAGTTACAAGCTTTCCGGCCATAGGGCGGAAAGAGAATGTACCTGTTCGGAGTCAGGTCGCAGTTTTGGAATCTTAAGTTGCGAGTTCCAGGTAGAACTTTTGCCTATTTAGCATAATGTGATGAGGGCTTTCTGCAAAAAGTAGGGACGTTATGCATCATCGGGATTACTCAGCAGCTACCTTTATGGTTTGCAACTAGCAAGCACTAATCTCATGTTATAAACAGGGCCTATTGAAGACTAAGGGGACTAATTGAAAATAACACGTTTGCACAGGCCACGCCGCTACTGCATTGTATCGTGAAATTCATAATGTCCCGACCCTACCTCCCTTGTCACCTTACCATACGGCAGTGTAATCTCAGCCCTCGTGTTAGGAGGAACCGTGACTTCCAAGTCAAAATCACTCCCTTCTAGCTGCCATTTGGCGCTTACTTCTCCATAAGGACTGATGAAGCGAGAGTTGGCGCTGGTGATATTTCCGCCGGGAACTGGCGCAATCTTTATTTTTTTCCAACCGGGCTGGGCGGGAGCAAGACCACCGATGACTTGATGAATCCAGTCAGCAACTGAACCAAACGCATAGTGATTGAAACTTGTCATCTCGCCGGGGTTGACAGTGCCGTTGAGGAGAAGACTATCCCAACGCTCCCAGGTCGTGGTCGCGTTCTGCACCACCTGGTATAACCAAGATGGGACCTTCGTCTGAAGAAGCATGCGATAAAAGTCTTCTGTAGCGTCGATCTTGGCCAAGGCAAATCCAAGGGGAGGTGTGCCGGCGAATCCTGTTCCCACGAGATAGCCATTGGCGGCGATAATTTCTCGCAAGGTTTCGCCAGCGGTAGCGCGTTCTTCGATTTTGAACAAGTCAAAGTCCAGTCCTAGTGCGTATGCAGTTTGAGTTTGGTTCACCATTGAGCCGTTTGTCATCCAGGCCTTTCGAAATTCATCGATGAGGTTGGATCGCTGCTGGTTGTAAGTCTCAGCCACGTCGTGCCGGCCAAGTGCGATTGAGATGTTTGCAAGAAGCTCTGTCATGCGAATGAGGTAAGCGTCGGCGACGAGGTGGGTGGCTGTGGTGGCATCCCCGGGCTTGTCGGCAGGTGCTTTGGGATCTAACCAATCCCCGTACTGAAAGGTGTCACGATCCCAGAGACCGGTCTCCTCGCGTGGGATCCCGACGTCAATCCAAGCCCGTGCTTGAGAGTATTGCTCCTCTAGCATTTCCAAATCCCCATAAGCTTGGTAAATGTTATATGGGCCACCGACAGCAACGTCTCCCCAGACCGCTGCAGTTCCCTGTCCCGTATCAGAACCCGGAGGAATGGTAGGGACAAAAGGGGGCACATGCATTGTGCCGTTACGTTGCATCTCGGACCAAACGTCGCGATGCCAGTCTCTCCAGAAGCCTGCAGTTCCGTAGAGGTAATCCGCAGTGGGGCCAAACATGTGTGCATCTCCAGTCCATCCTAATCGCTCATCTCGTTGCGGGCAATCTGTTGGAATAGAGATGAAGTTGCCCTTCATAGACCACAAGACATTGTGATGGAATTTATTCAAAAGGTCGTGCGAGCATTCAAACCAGCCAGTACGCTCCATGTCGCTATGTACAACTACTGCAGTTATAGAATCTCCATTCAAGGGCGTTGATTCCTCCGGCCAGCCATCCACTTGAGCATACCGAAATCCATGTGTAGTAAATCGTGGCTCCCATATCTGTGTCCCATTTCCATGCAGAATTAGCGTGTCCGTGGCCTTAGCGAGACGGAGGGGGCGAAGGGCAAGTTCCCCATTTTCCAACACTTCCGCATGGTGAAGCGTAATGTTGGTGCCGCTCGGCCCGGCCACCGATAACCTAAGCCTGCCAGCCAAATTTTGGCCGAAGTCGATGAGAGTCTTGTTCAATGGCGACTTGAAAATCCTCTGGGGTTTAAGTTCCTCGGTCCTCTTCACTGGTGGGCCGTCCGGGGTGGTCAACTTTCCTTTGGGAGAGGGCAGCGTTTTGACTGCCAGCCAGTCGCTAGCATCGAAGGCTCCAGAGGACCATCCCTGGAGACCGGCCTCTAGTCGAGAATCATACGTCTCCCCATTATAGATCTCAGACGCAACTGTAGGCCCGATATTGGCCTGCCATGTAGCATCAGTTGGTATCTCGATTCTGGTCCCGTCCTGGAGAGTAATGACCAGCAAGGAGATCAGACCAATGGTGTCGCCATAGTTATTACGGCTGCCTCCGCCAAAGCTCAGTACACCGGAGAACCAGCCCTCAGCGACCGTAGCACCAATCCCGTTCTGACCTTGCTGCAGAAGGTCAGTGACATCGTAGGTATCATAGGCGTGCCGATAGTTGTAGGATTGCCATCCAGGCGACATGACATGGTCGCCCACCCTTTGTCCGTTAATTTCCGCTTCAAAGACGCCTAAGGCTGTAATGTAAAGCCGGGCAGACTCAATTTCTTTATCCACCGTAAATGATTTGCGAAAGTATATTGGTCGCTTAGGACCATTCAATTCCGTCTCACGGTCTGCGGCAATTGGGAGTGTATTGCCCCAGTCCGTCTCATTCAAGAGTCCAGTCTCGACCGGTGCCCAGTCCGACCATGGTGTAGAGGACTGGTTAACTTTCCCGTGGGCTCGTGCTCGGACGGTAGCCTTCTCGGCTGTTTGCAGAGCAACATCTGGCCAAGGCACTAGGATGGAGTCGGAGGACTTCACAGAATATATTTGCGGCACGCCGTTTCGGAGGATCTCGAGTTCGTAACTAGCCTGTGTCCAGTTCGCTGCGAGACCTTCGAATCGCCACGAGATCCGGGGCTTAGACTCGGCAATACCCAGCGCAAGGCGATGGTGTTCGAATGATACTTGGGATATAGAGACCGCCATTGTCGCCAGAATAAAAACGAGAAGGTAGAGGAATGCAGACTGGTGCCGCCAGACACGGACTTTGTCTGTACTAAGGCATTATGAAAAAGGTCTCACGAAAGGTGAGAAGGCCAGCTACTAAAATGCATAGCAAGAGGCATTCTATCAACCACGATAGCTCTGCAATGGCGGTGATTATTCGCCCGACTACCGAAGTTCTGCGTATCGGATGGATGATGATGTATTCTACCTGTAACTTGCTTACACGTCTCCACAATATCCGCCTGGTGACCAGTCGTCTTTGTGCACCAAGACACAATACCTACCCAGAAGGTGTACCGGAAGACCCTGTGGCCCTATGGTGGCGGAATGGGTCGGGTTCCCTGCAGAAGATGTGGGGTACCCGGACTCAAAACTCAGCCACCTTGCGGGGAATCTGAGGGCAGTGTTGGCAATGCCTGTAGATCTTCCGGTTGTCAGCTAAATGCGTCATTATATGCTGTCTGACGGGCTCTACCTTCGGGCATAATTGAACCGAGGGCGATTTGTTACCTAAAACAGTAGCACAACATATCGGATATCCCGATGTCTGCTGCCGGGGGCTTTTGACAAAACGAGAGAATCAAGTTCCTAGCGTTAAACTAGTTCCAACATCAAGAAGGTCCCCGCAATAGTTGTGGGTAACCAGGCGTTGGGTGACGTGAGTCATTTGTTGTGTTTAGCCTTTCGCGTACTAATATTTCAGCAGCATCCTGCCTCTTTGTAATAGATGCTGCCCATCAGGCAGAGCTATAACAAGGTTCAATGACAAATGTAGGATTTTGCCGTTTCTTGCCCGATGTCTCTACCCGTATATTCTCTTCCGGTGTCTTCATAACACACTCTAAACTCGCAGTAAACAGTACTGCTACCAAGTTCTATTACTATACACACTCGAGTACCCTGTTTCCATATAGGCCATTTCCTTCCTTGGCAGGTCCAATAGTATACATACAATTTCTACGGAGATGCCTACGGCAGGTCTGACATAAATAACTGAGTTGAGTGAAGCACAATGTTGTGGCCCACCAAGTCTTTTTTCTTTTGCAAGACAGTCAAGAAACATTTGCCATGGCATCTGACATGGTAGTTAGGATTTCAACTTATATTGAGGGTTATGTATCATCGGTTATTGGACCTATACGAATACGAACAAATCGGTCGGACGAACCCCTTGTCAGTGCACCCAAAAATTCCCCGTGGAGCTCACTAAGCTTCCTTATTTATGGTTAAATTCTGTTCGTCCGTGACATATGTGGTATGGCATAAGTCAACTAGTACCCAGGCCAAGTTTCAGGTTAAGACAAATGAATTAATCTATCTTAGCTCCTCAGTGGTGCATAAATCAGACAGTTAGCCGTTGAACAACCCCTCATTTACATTTCCACCCGTGTCCTACGGACGCCTATATTAGCTTACCCCTAAGACACATATATCGTGCTCTCTTGTTTATTTCGCAGCGGAAATACCTCACTGTACAACGCCGAGGATATGATTACTCTTTTACTCATAGCTGCCTTGGGTTTTGCCCATGCGGCTACGGCCTCTCAGCAAATTGTCGGCACCCCTATATCATGCAGCTGATTTGACTGTCATGCTAATATGGCGTTGCAGGTCCCTGGGGCTACGTGGACAGCGGCCGGGACGAACCAGCATGTCCAAGCGCATGGTGGAGGTAAATTATATGAGATATAAATATATTACGGGGCACCTCGCCATATACTAACCGTGGTCAGGAATCATCGAAGTCGACTCAACCTACTATTGGATCGGCGAGAATAAACTTGGCGGAAGCGCCTTTCAGTCTGTCAACTGTTATTCAAGCAAGGTAGGGCTCTGCTTGAATGCTGCATCCCACACAAAGTGGCCATGTGTGCGCCTAACCTTATATTTGTCAGAACTTGGTGGAGTGGACCTTTGTCGGGGAGCTCCTTTCTCGTCAAAGTAGCGGAGACTTGGGTCCCAACCGTGTTCTCGAGCGACCGAAAGTGATTTACAATGAAGCCACTTCTAAATACGTGATGTGGATGCATATTGACAGTAGTAATTATGGCGAGGCAAAGACTGGCGTTGCCACTTCGTCGAACGTTTGTGGCACTTATGAATATTTGTAAGAATCCAATTTGCGGCTCTACATGGCTCGATTGCTAATGCGTGGATTACCAGAGGTTCATTTCAGCCATTGGGCTATCAATCACGCGATATGGGGTTGTACAAGGACGACGATGGTACAGCATATTTGCTGACGGAAGATGTGAGTGCTGAAGTATTCAGAAGCATGAATGAAGTTTATTTAACTGGCACAGCGAGAGAATGGCTTGAGAATCGACCAATTGACGGACAATTATCTCAACGTTTCACAAGCTGTTCATCTCTTCCCAGAGAGCATTGAGTCTCCTGCGATTTATAAACAAGATGGAGTATACTTTCTATTCGGATCACAATTGACAGGTCTTATTGCCCTTACTCTGTTCGCTCTCGACGGTCATTTTTTCGCTAACTATTTTTCCAGGATGGTGTATGTGCTCGAATGAACAAAAAGAAAGTGGTTAAAAGGTTCTCAAGTAGACTTCGCTAACTAATTTCCACAGCAACCAACGACAATAAGTACACCACCGCGACGAATCTCAGCGGCTCTTGGAGTGATTGGCAGAATTTCGCACCCTCTGGCGCCAAAACGTTTGACTCCCAGACCACCTTTGTGCTTGGGGTGGGTGATTCCGTAATGTAAGAGAAATGTCCTAAATTCTCTATATAACGATGGATTTCCTAACAGCTACAGGTACATGGGCGACCGCTGGGACTCTTCCAACCTGATGAGGTCGACCTATATCTGGCTGCCCTTGACTATCGATGGCACCAGCGCCACACTAGTAAGCTACCATAATTACCACCGTCGTCAAATTCCACCACCTATCGCATACAACTAACAGGCCTTCCCTCATCACAGAACAACGAAACAAGCTGGGTACTACCGCTTGATGGCACCTGGTCTTCCGGAAGTGCTGGAACCAGTTATGAGGCCGAATCAACCGAGAATGTGCTCTCCAACGGCGCGAAAATAGTCACCTGCACTGGTTGCTCTGGTGGTAAATCTGTAGGATATCTCGGCGGCTCTGGAGACGGAACACTCGAGATTGGCAACATTGTCAGTGGGAGCTCAACTGCTGCCACGATCCGCTTGCAGTATGCGAATGGGGATAGCTCCCAGCGATATGCGAATGTCTCGGTCAATGGCAAATCGCAGATTGTTGCCTTCCTGCCTTCTAGGAATGGCAATGCGCCTTTCACCTCGACGCTACATGCTAGTCTAGAGAAGGGCGACTCTAATACCATTACTTTTAGTGCTTATGAAGAAGGCTGGGGTAAGTTGCTTATCTTCCGGCTAGACTTTCATTGATTGACATGATACCTGTTAGGCTCGGATGTGGATCAGTTGATAGTTTCAGAGTAGGGAGATGTATATCTTATTCCAGCGCTTAGGATAACATGCATCTAGACGCCAAAGCTAAGGTTAGGTATTCGACGTCAATATATATAATCAATTAGCAGTCGTACATGCACCTGGGAGCTAATGGTTTCTCACAAACCGTATTATAGAGTCCGTATGGTAGTATATAGTCTCTCAGCGAATGCTTATATTGATCTAACTACTTATCGTATCAGGAGCTCTAGGAATGTTTAGACAAAACCACTTTTCAGGCTCATTGAATTGCCCTCAAGGTGACTTTCGGAGTCTAGACAGAAAAAACAGAAACCTTTCCCTATGACGTTAGAGTATATGCAAGAGTCAGCAATTAGCGCTGAGAGTGGATTGTTTATCCCTAGAAATGCATTTGTTTGGTTAAGATTCCGGCCCAGGCCACGCTATCTTGGACTCATCCAGGGCCCTGATTCTTGGCATGATTTCGCCGACCCTACTCTGTAGGATCCCCACCACAGACGAGCGGCCCATCCACAAGGGTCAACCTTTGACAGTTACTTTGTATCACCAGCGTGCCAGAGGGCATAAATGCAACTAAAGGATACTATACTTAACATAAGGTAACTCGAGTCATCATGCAGCAGGCATCTGTCGAGGTTCGTCTATTGGATGATTGGAAAGGAGTGACCGGCCCAGATAAAAGAAGAACCATTCAAAACCGACTAAGCAAACGGGCTCATCGTGAGTATACATATCTAAGGTGGGCTTCCTGGAATCTGGCTCATAAAATTGGCAGGGCGCCGTCAGAGAGCAATCAAAGCACAATCACCACAGGTTTCAGAGCGACAGACCGAGCCAGAATCAACAACAGCGCTCGCTGCACGCCCAATTGATCTTACATGCCTAACCGGGCTACGCATTATGGGCCCCGCTGCCAATGATACCAAGCGTATTCTGAGCCGGCTTGAGGCAGTCATCTATAAAGAGTTTCGCAACTGGATCCCCTTGTGCAGATCTGCTGCACGGTCTAACGCAATTGAACATTCTGCGTGCTTTGAATGCCAATATAGATGTTCTAGACTATAGAGCGGCTGACATGCATGATGACGCAGTATCAGTATTCAGTACTCTTGGACCACTGCGGGCCGAGCACGACGACCAGGTTTTGCCACCCGCACTGCAGCCAACAATTGTGCAACAAACTATCCCTCACCATCCTTGGCTCGATCTGATTCCCATCCCGAAGATGCGGGATAATCTGATCCGAGCTGGAGAGTCGATCGATGATGTGCAACTTTGTTATGATTTATGTGGATACCGTTCGTCCGGGACGGGTGATAAACGTGCAACTACAGAAAAAGGCGAAACTGGAGTCGTGGTCTGGAAAGACCCATGGGATCCCTGTGGCTGGGAGGTAACAGAATCTTTTCTGCGGCGCTGGGGCTGGATTGTAAGGGATTGTTGGGAGCTTTTCGTTTCGACCGATATGTGGCGGAGAAAGCGTGGAGAGAAACCTTTGTTTTGTCTACCTTCCGAATATTGCCGGTAAACAGCAATGCAGATTCAGGGTGATTTGTACTCCGCATCCGTTCAGAGTAATAAAGGAATTATTCAGGACAGCAGAGTCGGAGCTCCAGCACGGCCCTGCCCCTGGTGTCTCCGTTGCACTCTTCAGCCGGGGGCTACTGTATACAAATCCAATGCGCTAGCGATGCATTTAAGAGTGGAAAGCGGCCTAGGAGTATGTTATGTGTCAACAGCCTACCGCAGATAAAGGGTAAAATTACAGCCATTAGGCCAGCTTCTTCTACTTTCACGCACAAACACAATCTATTGGTATCTTCTATCTATTATAGCATTTGATTCTCGAGATAAAGATAAATCTCCAAAGGCAACGTATGTACATAAATCATGGCCCTGCGACCATACCTCCCACTAATTCTCGATTCCAACTAGTTTCACGGATAAGTCCCACAATTCCCTTTCCTTCTCAGGGCTGTACGCGTGTGGAACGTATCCCGGGGCCCACTGTCCCTCACTGGGGTCATACTCCTTGGCAATCTGCACATCCTCCAAATATTTACCACCCATACCCTCAAGTGACTTGGAGATGGCGCCCCAGACTGAGGTCGCAGCACCTTGCTCTGGGCTCTTGAGCTGTGGACCCAGCACTGGGTCTGACGTTAACGCAGTCTTCTCTTCCTCGGACATGTACTGCAGTAATCCCGTTTGAATTCCACCAGGTTGAACACTAAACGCACGCAGTCCCTGTGAGCTATAACGACGATCGATCTCATTGGCCGTCCACAGGTTGGCAGTCTTGCTCTGTCCATATGCATTCCAGCGTTCATATTCACCTTCCAGGTTATAGTTCTCGAAATTGACCTCCGAATATCGGTGTGCAGTTGAGGAGAGAAACACCGCTCGTGAATTGGCTTCAGGCGTCGCGGCTGCTAGAAGCGCAGGACGCAGAAGGGCGAACAGAAGAAAGTGGCTGAGATGGTTTGTTCCGAACTGGGTCTCGAAGCCATCCTTGGTCCGACCTTCAGGTGGAGCCATAACGCCCGCATTTGCGAGAAAGATATCAAGTTTGTCTGTCTGGGCTAGAAGCTCCTTGGCACAGGCACGCACACTGTCCAGTGACGCTAGATCCAGGTGTAACAGATGCACGCGGGAAGAGTCGACTAGATTGCCCAGTGCGCGCTTGGCTTTATCGAGGTCGCGGGCTGTTAAATATAGAGTCGCCCCTGTCATAAACAGAGCTTTTGCAGATTCGACTCCAATTCCGGAAGAGGCTCCAGTGATCAGGATTACCTTATCGGTCAATTTGCCCTCGAGGCCTTCGTCTTGCACGACTTGGAGAGCAGTAGGACGGGCATCACCTGGGCCCGCTGGGCTTTTGTGGACCTCAGCTTACCGGGCAGTCATGGTGGTTGAATGTGTTTGGATAACTTCGAATAGATGGATTGCAGGATTTTTGAGATCTCGAGAATATCCCGAGAGGCATCTAGGCTATTTACCAACGGTGGATAGTGGGGTATGAACGGCGATTCCAACGGAATATTCCGTTAACTCCGTAGCTGTCAGCGGATGCAGGCCCATGCCACGGACTTTGGAGAAATAGTAAAAAGTCCTCGCCACCTAAACCGGTATATGTGTGGGCGAAGCTGGTATAAATTGGAAGTTTGGGGCTTGGTGGACCACAGGTCGTGTTCCGTAGGCGGTTAGCCTATCTGCAGCAGTCAGCGCTAGTGGCCGCACTAACCTTATTTGCTCCAACTCTTCCATTGTAGGCCAAGAAGAGGAGTACACAGGTAAACATGTCTCTCCCCGAGCTGACAAAGCAAACAGGTCTTTCTCATAAACTAACTAAAATTGCCCTTGACACTGCTAACTGATGTCTACTACATCCCATTACCTTACGTGGGTTTCCACACTCAATAACACCGCAGAGGGTGACCTGAATGATGTATTTAGACGGCGAGTATTTCATCAGTTCGCCAATTATGCGGATGGTAGAAAGTTGACAGAAATGCAGCAGAACAACCCTTGGCTTAACGATTGCACATCCGTGGAGGATACTCAAGGGTTTCCAAACAGTCCCGACTGAGAGCTCAATCATGCCGTAGTTGTTCTGCTATTAGGCATCCTGTTTTGTTTATCTATATAGCTACAGAGTTAAGAGATGCGTTCACGCCTGATTATAGAGTAGCCTTTTTGACAATGAAGAGTGGGACTAAGATGTGGCAGAAGTTCTGGCGCATCGTATGGGCAATACGTATGTCTCATACACTATCCAATACCGTACAGAAAAAAGCTTCAGGAACATGGTTATTTCCTGACGTTTCCTATTGTAATCTAGTGTTCATTGGCTAGTGTTTCAGAGACAATCTAAGAGTATAAAGATGGTGAAACCAGTTTCGGGAACAACTGTAATTGTGTCCCTTGTAAACAAATCTGGAGTTCGTAAGGGATGTGAAGCCAGACGTGGGTATTTGAGTATGTGTCGCTGTTGATATATATTTTCAGGTATCCGAGTTGCGTGATATCATATTTATAGAGTTGTTCCACAGCTATTTTCTCGCAAATTGTGCAAGTGGGTGACTTGAGTCCGCTGTTTCTCATAGATCTGTAAGCAATTGTCGCTTCAAATGTATTCCATAGTTTCGTCCGACCTGATACTACCAAAGGGTGCTCAGTACGGTTACGGTTAGGAGTCAACCCCCGCCAAGGTGGCTTAGTTGAACCCCCGACTGGTTGAACCCTTATCAAAAACGCGCCGAAACCCACCGAAATCCGTCGGGTTGAGTTGAACTAGCCGAAGAAAAACACCGAATCCCCCGAAAGGGGAATTTAATTTCCGATTGGTTACATACTTCCGGGAAATTAACACAAAAAACAGCTTCCTCATTGGCTTGAAATGCTACAGTCCATCATCTTCATAATGTACAACTTTGTTGGTTCGCACACATATGAGCGATGTCTTGGGAGTGGATAATGTGATACCTATACCAGAGACGCATGTATACGGCTGCTATGGCAGCCTTGACTTGCCAGCCTTTCTGCTTTCACTGAGAGCACCGGACAGACCGAACTGAGACGGAACACCGTTGATGCGATGGGTCGAGTTCAAATTCTTCACGACGAGAATCTGGAAACAGGTGGCGCTACCTTGGCGAGAAGCGATGACAGACCAAGCCAGGAAGAGCTCCCAAATCTACGCAACGTTAGATCTCAATGGACTTCTGAAAGTGATAAACTCACTCTAAACCACCGCTGGCCATATTTGGCTTTGATTGTCTCGGCGTTGCCGATCCAATTCCGGTACCACCTCCAGAGGGTTCCGGAGTAGTGGATGCCGACGGTATCGACACTGCGTATTTTAGCTTTAGATGTTGTGTAGGTGGTAAATTACCGGATACTAGACTCACCTTTTGATCTCAAACCCAGCTTGTTCTAAGCATTTCACATAGTACCACAGAGGGGTGGATGCATCCGCGCCCCGGAAAATGTACTTGTTCAGAAACAGGCCCCAGATGAAGTCTTCATACTGCCATGCCTGTCGGAGCCCAGATAGCTGTACATACATGGAACCGTCATCTTTCAGCATGTCATAGCACTGGCGGAAGAAGGTAGTGAGTTTGCGAACGCCGACATGCTCACCCATCTCCAGCTGCGTGATCTTATCATACTGCGTGCGGGGAATGTCCCGGTAATCCATGCACAGAATGCGACTCTGTGACTCCGGGACACCAGCCTGTCGGAGAGCGTCATTCCCCCATGCAGTTTGGTGTCGCGCGATGGTAAGACCGGTCACCTTGGCTCCGTAGTTCAGGCTCGCGAATTTTGCCAGTGTACCCCAGCCGCAGCCGATGTCGAGCAGGGTTTCGCCTTCCTTGAGTCCGAGCTTCTCGCAGACAATCGCCATTTTATTATCCTGCATTTCCTCTAGGGTTTCTTCTCTCTCTGGGTCCGAGATGATCCCGGAGGTGTAGATCATGCGGGGGCCAAGGAACCAGGCGTAGTGATCGTTGCCGCGGTCGTAGTTGGGACGGATCTGCTCTTCATCTTGGGATTTGGTGTGAAACAAGACGTCTCGTCCGAATGTGAAGACGATGTACTTGAACAGTTGCCAGGTGAAGCGGAAACTGGACCAATCGTGGCGGTATTCCATGACGTCGAGGCAATCTCCATTGAAATCGACCAGGCCGTCGAGGTACATTTCGCAGAATGTTTGAAGGGGGATCCGATTCCGGCCCTGCCATTTCATCCGGTCCGTCTCGTCCTTGAAGGTAACGTACTGTTCAATCGGCCGACCTGGCAGTTTGACCTTGTCGTTGGTGCGCGGGCTGCAAGATGATGCCCAAGTCCAGAAGACCAGCAGAATCGGCAGAGCGGTTATCAGCGCAAGGGCAATTACTGTCTTTACTCCACCACCAAGTATATATGTCAGAAAACCTGGGACTCCGACCAGCGCACCAATTAACAGGGCGTTGGAGAAGCTTTCATTGCCAGCACCATCCGCGGGGAGGGGGGCATTGTGGATAGCTAGTGACTTGGGATCAATTAGCAAGTATTCGGTCCCCCAAGGAGAATTAGAGACTCACCTTTGTCAAGGGCACTCCACAATCCTCAGTTTTAAACCCCGAGGGCTGGGCTGCAGGGGTCTGGATGAAGTCAATGTCGCTGACATTGACAATTTCAGCAGCCATTGTGGTCGTGTATGAATAACAATAATTCCTTTCCTGTGTTGAAGGGGGAACGAACGGATTATTTAAAGCATGGTGAAGGAGATCAACACGGTGTTATGATCCTTATCCCGTGTTGTGTTTGGAGATATGGAGAGAGGCCCACCGCGTCTTCGCAGTCCGCGGGCCCCGAAGATGCTCCATTAGGGCAATTCTCTTTCCAATCACGTAAATTGAACCCTTGCTTCAGTGTCACAGTCATAGAAGCATATATTCGAAACGATCTGACCCAAAATAAGTAATAGTGTATTCTCTGCTACTTAGTGCGCGAGTGATCCTTGGCGCTTCGGCATGCCGATGGCTTGCGTAGCTGTTTAACCAAGCGCTACGTGGGCTTTTCGGCACCGTTGAGGGTGCTGGGGGCTTATTGGAACGTCCAACGAGGCATTTGAGTGTATAGGGTAGACAAAAAAGCCGAGGACTGAATAAAAATACCCTGCAGCTTTTTGTCTGTCTGCTCGCAGGGTGGCTAATGTCAAGCAGGCTCCATCTATTTAACGGGGGATTCGTGAACCTCGTGGGAGGGTGGTTTCTGTGCGCGGAGTTTCTCTGATTTCTCGATTTATTTCCTAAGCAGATGAAGAGGAACAGAGCCCGCATGGTGATTGACAACATATGTGATTTAAGCCCCCTTAACATTCGAATCTTTGTATTCCATCTAAGTGATGTGGTTTCACGATGTCGTTCAGTCGTCATGTCCAAGAAGAAATATGCAACTATGGCTACAAAGCGATCGTCGGACGCCGCGGCAAAGCGTACTATACCAACAAAAAAAAGGCCAAGGGCAGGAGGGCATGAATCACTCATTACCAGGAATTTTATTTAATTCCTCGCACCATTCTTGTCGTGCTGTCAAAGAATTAAGAAAGCTGAGATTGACGTTGATGTGACGATAATTCCAAAAGCTGATAGATCTTCACTTCCCGACCACAATGCAATACATTTACTATTACCCCCAACGGGGAACGTTATGATGGACAGATACCCTTAGTACTCGGGTCTAGAGCTACCATTCCACTTGTCCCATCTTATTAAGCCGCCCTGTATGCCAATACGGGGTATGAACGAAAGTTGTCCATGATGGGCCACCTCCTTCTCGGAGGTCTGATTCGATTGGGGACAGTGTGAATATTCTGAGCGGAGCTGGGTCCGCGACCGTATCGCTCGGGAAGAGGCTTTGGTGCACCTCCTCCTGGACAGAAGCGCTTCCGCTCGCGATTTCTGCATTTCCCGATCTGATGGAGCAGACCCGCCGCAAGCTGCAGAGACCGTACTCGGGTTAGCAGTCGCTTAGGCCTGTTACAAGTTGATGAAACGTCTCATCGATGGAGGAGCTGATGTACACCAAAGACAGAGGCCCCTCAACCAGCTTCTTGAACGTGGAGGATCATACCTTCCACGGGATGTAACCGCGCTTCATCACGGAAGCCGATTACGGAACGCGGCGGGGATCCGAGCCTTGCTAGACTATCGAGGCAGCGATGTTGATATTGCAGACATGGCATCGGTTCGTGATAGCGACGGACGACTACCTCTCCACTGGGCTACCATGGGCCACGAACGGTCGACAGAAGACATGTTACCGAAAGATGAAATTGCTCCCCGAGTCGTCGATACGTTTAAGCTGCTCTTAGAGGGCAAGCCTGGCACCATCCATAGTCGAATTAACTTGGGACGAACAGCGTTGCATTATGCAGTCGCATGCCGAGGAATATGTTGCAGCGTACACTCTGATCTCCCTACCAGGTTCTTATGCGAAAACGGAGCGGATGCAAGTCGCCCAGAGAACGATGCGAAGAATGTGCTGCATACATTGGCTTTGACGTCCATGAACGGTGACCCAATCGGACCTGCCCTGCTAGACCTCCTGTTGGCACATGGAGCCAACGTCAACCATCTCGACAAATATGGTCTCACCCCTCTATATTACATGGCAAAGAACCTGCGGCAGGTCAAGACCGCAAAGTGTCTCATCAGTCGAGGCGCTGATGTCAGTGTAAAAGGTCCGAAGGGGAACACCCCCCTCCATGCAGTAACAATGCATGGACGTTTCTACCCCCTCGATGGTGGAAGAGTAAAATCTGAGATGCCGACACTAGATAATCGGATAAGGGTGCAGGATGAGATGATTGCGGGCCTGTAGACACCGGAGGCAGTAGTTTGATGAACCAACCGAATGCCGCTGGCAAGACACTGCGACAGCTACTTGAGCAGACAAGATCTCAGTGGCATGCAGATGAGCAGCGTATGAGACGAATAGATAGGGAGCGAGCTGCTCATCCAGATATGTAGAAATCTGTTGATATATTACATTTTGGTACTAATAGAACATTACATCTGTTTAATTGAAGCGAACTTCATTGATATAGCGACGATTTAGTGCACCATTACTTCATACAGGAAAAGGCTCGAATAATCACTGGAATGATAGCCCTCAAGACTAGTCAGGTCTAGACACGCATATATGGCCCGTTTTGTCCCTCTGTAGCAGATTCAATCCAATTTATCCAGATCTTAAATGTGCGTCCTTGTGATGCAGGGTGGATACCATGCGTTCCAATGCCAGCAGCACTCAAAGAAGTAGCTCTGGTAGGTTAATGGAACAAGGAGACTCTGAATCGACGATTCGCCGCCGAAGTCGAAGTGGTGGGAGAAGCAGCGCTGGACGAGGCACTTTGCGAAGCCCGTTCCGGCTTTGCGGCAGACACTGATGGCGTGGCGCTTGAGCTCGCTGATGACGACGTCCGCTCCGTAGATGGAGCACTGCTACTGGTGCTGCGCAGGGCTGAGGTCGAGGAAGAGTCGGTAGATGTTTCAGTAGAAGTACTGCTGGTATCGGTTGATTCCTTGTCGAGTTGATAAACAGACCACCCCTTAGTACCACCACCTGTAATATCCCATTTGTCAGAAATCTCCTTATTCTAAATTTAAGTAGCGCTAAGTGACTATCGATGGATGGACTTACACATTGTCTCAGGCCACCCGGTACAGGGAGTGTCACATTTGTCGTCCGAGACGAGGTCCTCTTGCTCAGGTAGCGAATCGCCACACCAACATTGGTCGTTGTCATGAAGGGCCATGTACTTTCTTGCCCCCTTCATGCAGAGCTCTTGGCAATACCCTAGGCTCTGGTATGGGTACGAGCCTTGGGTTCGGAGGCTGCCAGGATTACTGTAGCAGCCGCTGGTCTCCAACATCTGGGCGAGGGCTAGGGGAGCCGCCAGGCAGATGGTAGCGATTGCTAGGAACTTCATCGTTCGTTCGCTGGATTTGGTTATTGTGGCGATAAGAGGTAAAGTGAGGTTCGGCAGCTGAAAATATGGACCGAGAAGAGGGAGAAAACTGTCTTAAAAACAAGGAGAAGCTAAAACCGCCCCCAAGCGCTAATATAGCTATTTAAGGGACCTCAAATCCCAATCCGACACTAGGCGTATTAGAATACTCAGCCTCAGTGTCTAAAGGACTAGTGGGCTAGGGGCCTTTACGCTGTCGCCAATCACTGTTCTCTGCGGCTCTAACATATAGTCCATTTTTCTGAGCGATCCACCTGTGAATACTACTTTGCCCCGAGCTACCCGGAAGTCTCTTATGCCTTGGAATTTCAAGTTTAATCTCTTAACATTTAGTGCAGTAAAGTGGTGATAGTAATGCTGTTGACCTGCTATGATCCTCTCAGGTTACAATATTTAGTATGTATGACAAGTATAGTGCGATCATAGGTTTTTGTCAATGTTCCCCTATATTAGTATTTTCTTGCGCGGCACACGTCAGTAAACAAAATTTAAATCGTCCCAATGTAAGGTATAGTAGAAGCTTGGTTATACTTTATTTTTATTCTCTTTTCAACGATACTAGAAAGATTCTGTTTGAAACTTGCTCAGAGACTACGGCTGATCGCGTAGAGGTACTGAGCAAAGTGAAATTAGTAAAGAGTTTGATGAATGCAGGAAGGAAAAAGCCTGAACGAGCAGTCTACCCTTTGCATTTTGCTTTTTCCCGGACGAAGCGAGTAGACTCTAATAACAATATAGTAGTTGAAAAACCAATTAATTGGCCGGATGGTGTAGTTGGTTATCACGTATGCTTAACACGCATAAGGTCCTGGGATCGAGCCCCAGTCTGGTCATCCTTTTTTGCGATGTCGATTGGCCAGAGCAACAGAGACCGATGTAGTGGCCCGTTGAATAAGCCTCGAGGATGTTGTTGGGATACAATTCAAAAAATTACCGATTTTCAATCCTGACTAATGTCTAGCATGGCTAATATGCTCAATTGACTATGCCCAGGAGCTGTTGAAAGCAGCGGATTGGAGGAAACTGATGTGTCAAAGGGTGGCTTACTCTGTCCTCATCTAGACAACATACCCCATTCTCCTTCGCCACATTTTATCTACCCACCGCTAGGTATCACCATAACCGATAAGGAGGGGAAGTGACAGTCTTTAAACATTATAGCGATGGACGACATGTCAGACTAACCAAACACCGGCCGACTGGACCTGACGATGCTGACCTCCATGGGCATGTTTGCGGCAAAGCCCGACTCTACGATACTGGCCACCACCGTTCCGCGCATCGCAGACGGTTCCATAGCCTCGGCGGCATTGGCTGGCATGGCTGATCCGCTTCCTCACTTTTGCTGCGTTCTAAACTGCCTGGGCAAGGTCTTCAAGTATATCGAGTTTAAGATTATATTGTTTGCCAGATGTTGAACAAATCCAGGATACCTGATTCCAGCCCTGACATCCTTTCATTCCATTTACTTGAAGCTATCACTGTCTTCTTAAATATGTTGCTCCAGATGCTCGACGACCCTAAATCACAACGGAGACCTTTGTACCACACAGAGCTGGACGCCTCAGATTTCTCAGTACAAGACCGTATGATCTCTTCATTACTTTCATCGTATACCTTCAACTCAACACCATCGGGCACCAGAAAGGTATTCGCGTGAACAAATTTCCAGTGTGGTTCTGGATTTGCACACACAATCCTCCTCCATTCTTCATACTCGCCGTCGACTGCGGAGAGCTTCTCATAGAAGTCTGTACAAGATTTCACATCGGCAATACAACGCCATATATGTAGGCGGCAAAGGAGACGACCCGTGCCGGCTGACCGTGGGAGAATAGTTTGTCCCGATCGATTCTCACAGTGAGATTACTCACTGTCGTATCATACTCGACAGTCAAAACACCACTGCCATCGAGTAGAAGATGCTTGAGACTACCAAATTGGCCCTGTAGATCTCCGTTTAGCCGGTCTTGTAGTGGTTCCATGCAGGAGAGAAGAAAGGCCTACGTTCCGATAAGCTCATATGCCTCGGAAATAACAGCAGCCGAAATATTTTCACTCCCACTAACCATCTCCAGCAAGCACAACTACCCAATGAAGTGCAGAGTGTATATATGAGATATATTACCAATTGGCTCATGACGGAATCGAAATGAGCGAGATGGCAAGGCTAGGAAGTTTACAAAGCTAAGGAGGAAGGATTAGAAAATGCTTTGAAACTGCTAATGGAGCAGCTGGAGCTACAAAAGGTAAGGGAGCGTACATCCTGAACTATGTTTTGTCTTCCACTGACGAATTTCATGAAACGAGGACGTTGGATATAATATTTGGCGCATGTTGGGTTTATCGAAGCTTGAAACCCAGTCTCCAACATTTTTGATTACAGTACGTCATTTACCGACCACAATCATACAAGAAGAGCCCAGAATTACGGTTTGGGCCGGTTACATATATCGTCGAGGACGTCCTGGTTAGTGGAGAACTGGATTGTGTTACTATCTTTCCTTTGCGATTGGGAGTAAGTCAATCTATTGGACCATGATATTGCGAAACTGATTAGGTATTGATTGATGCTTAACTAGGTTACGTGAAGTTATTCCAAAGGCTTTTAAGGAAGTTTCTGGTGTTGGATATTAAAGCGGTGGTTGAGTTCTTGCGATTCCTTTCCGGTGGACACTTTTTGACCAAGGGATTATATTAACACCATTCTTCCATAAAATAGCGTTAGAGAGTACGGAATCATGCCCCAAGGCTCTCTGCAGTGTATACTGAGTTTGGTAGTTTGGTGGCGAGTAAGATCAGGCACGCCCCACCGGTATTCCTCGGCCCAAACTGAGCGAACATAACCTCAATGCCTCAGCTTGGATTGGCTAAGTTATAGGGAACTAAATGATACCAAGTGCCTTATGCATACTCTCAATGTAACCTTCTATCAACTAACGTTCTTCACATAAAGGATTGTAACAATTGTATATGGGCTACATAAGGAACTTCGAAGGATTGGAGCTACGATGAGTCTTAGACAGGAAGCTTTTGGGGAACAGTTGGATGAGGCAGTTTCATGAATAGAAATAACTCACTTGGATTTACTTAGGCTTTAACCTAGAGTAAAAAGAAAAGTTGCTAGTTTTAGTTGCTTTGCTGAGAATTAATACTATTGTATTTTTCTCAAGATTTGGAAATTGTATCTAGATGCATTCACTCTGTAGTGTATCTTATTACAACTTTGCGAAAACATCACTTTTTTGTGCATCCGAAAAAGGAAACACAAATCATACTCCATGAAGTTACAACTATTATCTATTCTCTTTTGGTAACTTTCTCCGAAAGAAATTGTGCCCTTTGGTCGCAGTGGTGGCCATCTGACCCCCACTGGGCCGACTGAAGTAAAAGTAGTATACATGTCAACGGACATATCATATAACTTACCTTATACCTTCACAGCAGACTCTCAAAACCATGAGAATGCACCTTGATTCCTATCTATGTAAAAGCCAGCATGCGCGCCAGTTTCGGGTGCTTGCTACCCTCGCTGCTGGGCACTGCACTCGCTCAATGTTTTCCAATGGATTCTTGTATGACTATAATATTTCCTCGGTTACCACATCCTGTCAATTGGCCCTCAGCGGCAAGGTGGGCTGTACTTGGCGGTTAGTATTCGTTGACACTGATAGCATCAAGATTTCCACGTATAATCAAGCTCGCCTGTCCGATATCAAAGAACCAGGTCGTCGCTGATGGAATTGCTTACTTGCTGACACAGGGGATTGACAGCCTACTGAGTACATATAACAAGACATGCTTGAGAGTGCCCAAACTGCTCCTACTGTATGCCTGGCACCCTTCAGCTGGACCAGAGCTCTGACCTTTTATATAAAACGGATTGTGCTGAAGAGTTTGCCTCCTTATCCTCGTCTTGTGGGGCAACCGGGTTCGACTATGTTACCCCCACTCCGGTTGCGCTCGATGGTAGCTCAACAAGTAGGACGGGGACAATGACCCTGGCATATTCAGGGTCCGAGAGGCCGCACCAGGATCGATGCCGTTTCTCTACCTGATCCGTGACAGTTCGGACCTTCCACTCGCTGAGGGTGAGCTGCTTTGGACCCTCCACCCTCAAAATGCGGGTGAGTCCGAGGCCTAGAGATCGCTATCTTTTCGGTTACCAACATTGTTCCAGGTAAAATTCCGAGCCGACAAAAGACATACCCGCGGGACCTTGGATCGGCATGTCGGGAATCCTTTATTCAACTTGGTTGGGCGCGATATCCAAGTCAGTCCCTCTTGACTTAGGTAAATTCCGTGGGGTTGCCCATTCAACGGTAAAATTTTCTAAAATTTTCTAGCTATGTAGTAAGAGATCTCTGTGTATGGACCCCCACGTGCCCCCACATTACCCCCAATTGTACCCCCACACTCACAATTTTTTCCAGATTCCGTTCCGAGTATTATCCACGAGAGCAAGGTAAATAATAAGAATTTTCATACTGTCGACGCAGTACACACAAGAGAGGGGATTTCTCTCTCCGGAGTGAACAATACGTCACTGGTCGCTCACGGTACTGACCACCGGCGATATCATCAAACGCTTCCGAATTGGATGCCGAATCAGGCTTCGGCCCAGTCGGTGGCAGATCCACCCGCAGCCCCCGCCGCCGCACCCCATATTTACGGAGCAGTCTCCTAAAATCGGCAAGCAAGAATCGGCTAATGTGCTGGGCATCCTTCAGGTGGAAAAGTCAAATACTCCCCCATCCCCGTACCCCACGGGGATTTTTTAACCCCCGGAGACAACTCGAGCAACCGACACTCCCGGACTGCCAGCAGCACACACACAATGGCGGACGAGATCTCCAAGCACGACTTGGATGCTGCCCACATCGAGAAATCGACGGCGGGGACAATGGAAAGGCCCAACACCACCGCCGCGACCTCTGCGCTGGCCGACCCGGCCACGCGCGCGAGGGTCGAGAAGAGCCTGAAGCGGAAGCTCGATGCTCGCTGCGGCCTTTTCGTTCTCATCTACATTATGAACTATCTAGACCGGAACAACATTGCCGCTGCTCGTCTCAAGGGACTCCAGGATGATCTAGACCTGGAGTACAGCGAATACGCAACCTGCCTCAGCATTCTATATGTCGGCTATATCCTGATGCAGGTCCCTTCCAACATGTTCATCAACCGAATCCAGCGGCCCTCTCTTTATATTTCACTCGTGATGCTTGTTTGGGGTCTTGTCTCGACCTTGTCAGGCGTTGCCACGAACTTTGCAGGAATGGTTTGTATCCGCTTCTTCCTAGGCTTTGTTGAGGCGGCTTTCCTACCAGGAGCTCTCATGATTCTGTCGAAATGGTATACTCGTCGAGAGCTCACAGTGCGAAATGCTATCCTCTTCTGCGGAAATCTTATTTCGAATGCCTTTTCCGCACTGATTGGAGCTGGGGTTCTCTCCAACATGCAGGGCGTTCTTGGTCACGCTGCATGGCGCTGGCTCTTCTGGAGTAGGCTTCCTCGATCGTCTCGAATATTACACGGTTGACTGACTACATTATGTTTCTAGTTGAGGGTGCTATTACAATGGCAGTTGCCCTCTCTGCAGCATTCGTGCTTCCTGATTTGCCACACAACACACGCGGTTTTACCAAGGTGGAGCTTGAGCTAGCTCAGCTCCGAATGGTCGAGGACGTCGGCGAGGCTGACGTTGATTCCGAAGATCAAGGGCCGTGGGATGGCTTGTTCATGGCCGTGAAGGATATCAAGATCTATTGGATGATGCTTACCTTTACCGCCTACGTGGTCGGCCTCTCGTTCAACGCCTTCTTTGTAAGTTCCCCTGCCGACCGTACTTTTCTGGATGCTCGGTCTGACTCGATCATTTTTAGCCCACCCTGACTGGAACCCTCGGGTTCAGTTATGTGCCGACTCTGCTCATGAGCGCCCCCCCATGGGTATTTTCTTGCATTTTTTCGCTGATCGTTGCGTGGAGCTCCGATCGCTATCAGGAGAAGGTTTGTCTGCGCCTGTGACCGTTTAACCACCTCTACATCACCCCTCTGGCTGACTCATATTCCCTTTTCTAGTTCTGGCACATTGTAGGCCCGATCCTCGTGGGTTTGGTCGGATTTATCATCTGCATGTCCACTCTCAACGTTGCCGCTCGATACGTCGCTCTCTTCCTCCAAGCCTCATCTTATGCTGGGTAAGTTTTTCAGCTGGCTCATCCCTGCATACCATCTGAGAATGCCCCTGCTTTCATCTCCCATTCTTTATGGTTTCCATTCCACCTATACTAACCGAACTCAAAACATATAGGTTCATCGTTTTCTACTCCTGGATCAGTGCATCCTTCCCCCGACCACCGGCCAAGCGCGCTGTTGCAATCGCAATGATCAACGCATTCAGCCAGCTCGGCAACGTGGCTGGCTCGTATGTGTGGAACCTCGAGGACAACGGATACCGCAAAAGCTACGGCATTGTAACAGCCATGTTTGGCATCACTATTGTCGGGTGCCTAGGGTTCCGGATGCTGCTCTCGAATCTGAATAAGAAGCTCGAGGAGGCCGAGCAGGCTGCGAATGTCCAGCCGGATATAGATAATGCGGATGAGACACTGAGGATGCGTAAGGGTTTCCGGTATCTTGTTTAAGTTTTAATGAGTTTGATTTATTGGTACTATGAATGTGGGTGTTCTTAAAGTGGTGTGCGTGTTAAGGAATATCTACTATACAGGGTGGGACGACCTGTCAACTAGGGATACGTACCCAAATAGAAGAAGAAAATGTGTAGTATCATATTTCACTTGTATTTGTAAATAGGGAGATGGTAAATTACCACCTATACCGTCACCAGATAAAGCTCTCCTCAACGATTTCCCCTTCGCCTTGAAGAAACCTTAGGCTTCCTCGGCGCGCATTATCAACCAAGCAGAGAGGACGGTTACTCGGGCATCGGTCGATATATCCTTCGGCATATACTCCCTCGCTGTGAGCCCCTCTGTCTCTTCCTCCAGCTGGACCACCCTCGATGCCAGAGCCGCGTACAGCCCGGAGTCCCAGACACCTTCACGGTGTTGACAGCGCTTCAAGATCACAATCGCGCGGTGCCGCATGCGTGAGACACGACACTTGGTCGCTACGGTCCACAACGGGGAGATGATTCCAAAGGAGAGAAATTTTGCAGATGGCAACCCGTCGCTATGTTGACTTCGCTGGTAATCCGCAACGATTTCTTCTGCGAGTACGACGATCTTTTCGAATGCCGCCGCCTGCGCATCCAAGGTGCACTAAGATTTGGCGCAGTTGGAAGGACTTTACCGTGCCACACCTTCTTGTGTGGGCTCGTACTTCCTTGAATTGGTCTAATTGTTTCGACCAAATGTGTAGGCCATTTTGTATCCGCGCTAGCTGGCTTTGGGTAGCGACGGTGTCATTCAAAGTTCCTACATAATGCTCGTTCTGGTTATGCTGAGTTTGGTAGTCACCACTGGTCAGCCAGTTTAATCGGGTCAAGATTAGATTGAGCGTGGTACTCAAACACTCAAAGGAAACGGCTGGTCTTGAAAGGTCCACTGCTTCGGGTTCCATCTTTAGGGTCTCGCCGGGATTGGGGAGCCTGCCCTCATGCTCGTAAGTCTGGACCTGCAGTCTCAACGTCGTGAAGAGTGACCGCAGGGTGTCCAAAGAGCGGCTCTGGCTCTGGGAATCGATCTGATGCAGAATACGCAAACCGGAGAGAACGTGTCCCGTCGCGGATTTGAAGTGTCCCTGTAAGCTCTCGAAGCAGAAAAACAGAATACATATGGTGAGGAGCGTCGTAGGCGATCAGGAGGGTTGCTGAAGCACATGCCGTATTGCACGGTTATACCGCTGCAGCGCGTGCTGCATACCAGGCTGTCTGAGCTCGGGCTGGCCGCTACTTTCGAACATGAACACACGATGCAGGGACCCCAGCGTCAGAGCTGCCAGAGGTGTCCTGGCACCTTGGTACACGAGCGGGAGAAGAAACCCGGCGGCCTCGGTCTCGAAGCATGATCGGGTTTGGTGGAAAAAGAATTCTAACGCTTGGTGCTGAGCGTGGGTGAGCTGCGCCGATACTCCGCCGACGTAGGGGCAAGATCCTGGTCGGAAGGAGGTCGCGCGAGATTTTCGTTGAAGCGGTCGGTGGTCTGCATAGCCGTCGCAGGTGCGGCCAGTCGATCGGCATTGGAGACAGTGAGGCTTTTGCTCATCGCATTTAACGTGGCGGATTCTACTCCTCTTAGGCCGTTGAATTGTATCCACGGATGGCACCCACTGACTTGCAGGTGATACAGCCACTCCTTGGCCTTGTGCATTTCGTCTTGTTGCTATTAGTAGTCATGGTGAAACACAGAGAAGAATGAGTGTTAGTGTGTGTGAGATCTCCCATCGCTTCGGCCTCCAGAGTCAGCCTTATTGCTCAGCCCCCACCTCCGCAGTTACTATTCATAGTATATATCTCTATAATGTCTTTCTCGGCCCACAATAATGGTACGGATGAATGGGTGGACTATGTTAACTATGCACTAGTGAATAATTAGGAACTGCTTAGTCTGATGAAGCAATCCTCTGTCATCTTTAGCCTCTCAATTGGCTACCGAGCTGTGAGGCTAAATCCTGCACGGAAAGTATACATTACTGTAGTTGAACAAGAGGATTTCGGACAATATATCCCTAGCACATTAATAGGGATCGAATATCTAGACGCGAATCTTAGGTCTACAGGAATAAATCGGTTACCGGCAAGAATCTGCAGACTTAAGTCCCAACTCTTGTTGAGTCCTAGACTTGCACTACTAGTATGTTCATAAATACTTATCTTTAAACCTGCTATGAGTTAAACGGCAGGTTGATGACTAGAACAACATGTCATCAAGGACAATTCGGATCTCGCGTGATGACGGCAAGGAGTAAGTCCCACCTCATGTACAGTTTTTCGCTGCATGCCAATCTTCAGCAAAAACTTTCTGGGCGAACAATTGACGTCGCGGTAGACGACAAGAAAGAAACCTATAGTGTCCATGAGAATTTCGTCTGCGGCTCCTCTCCTTTCTTTGACAGAGCCATGACGGGTACATGGAGGGATTCGTTGGAACGCGCTGTCCAGCTCCCAGACGAAGAACCTGAAATATTCGCGCTATACGTGCACTGACTCTATTATGGTGCACTTCCTGTGTATTGCGACGATCCCGGTCCTTCAGGAAATCCGAATAACTGGAGCTGGTGAAGGCATATGCCCTAGGCGATAGTTTGTTAGACACCAAGTTCCAAAACACGGCGGTTGACGCTATTATCAAAAAAAGCATTTCCAAAGCAAAAGATGGGGCTTGTTGGTACCCGGTCGGCGACGTGATAGAGTATGTATACAACAACACACATGAGTCGGCTCCCATTCGTGAACTACTTGTTGACATGTATGCGTATCGTGGATCCGGCCACTGGCTCTCCAGCTAAAATGAACCTGCAAATGTTCCGCAGCCTTTTCTCTAAAAGCTCGCTCTAGAATTATTGGAGCAGCGAGGTGAATCTGTAGGTCGTCTGGAAGCCGGCAGATACCATAGTCGCGACTCGGATGATGGGAATATTCTTACCGCCTCATTAAGTTCGACAAAGGCGTAATCGGAACCTCTACTTCCTAGCTATGACACATCATGCACAGCTTGTCCACAGCTCTGTCATCAGTTTTATATTTTACTAAATATTATTTGACTTGATGCTGGGGGTGGTTTGAAGGTGAATCATCGGAAACTGGACAATGCCGCCTAAATAATAGTAAGATTAGTGAGTCGACGCTCCTGTAATCTAGACTTCTTGGAGTAATTACTCCTCTACTGCAACATTACTGCGTGTGGTCCGCTTAGCACAACATCTGGGTTAAACCTTTCAATGAGGCCTCTTTTGCTATTGGGACACAACTTCATTGACGCCCGAGTGCGGTCCTAAATAGTTTCATAGATCAGCACGTCTTTGTCTACAGATTAGGTCTGCCTTACCAGTTCGATTATCGACGCTAGACGAGAACGAGTTGTCTAATGACAAAACGCCAGACGAAATAATCCAACAGTTTATCCGGTCAGAGTTCCGAGAGAGTTCCACACAGATAATGATCGCTCCTCGCCTACGAATGATTGTCGGTTTCGATCGGGTTCTGTTCTGGATCAAGGCAGAGCCGCTGAGTCCAGGGTCCTGCGCAGTTGAATGAGAAAATAAGGTCTTTTCTGGTCCTGGGTTGAAGAAATTTCAGAGAGCAGTGCCCTGGAAAATATCATCCGTTTAAGTAGTCGTGATGAATGAAACAATCTTCTCGAGTGCTCCATGTGTATATATTATCATAGCAATGCGTGATTGTCCACACTTTTAACAGTCCGAACTTTGTCTAGCTCATGCGTCTAGTGCGATTAAAGCGTAGACTTCCCTTCTACTAAAACTGAAGAAATACTGTGAGTTCAAATTCATGTGGCCAGTTAGAGCGGTTGGAAGAGCTGATATTTACCCCCTCTATTTCTAGTATCTAATTGCCAATATTTATTTGCTCCCATTATAGTGACCTACTTATGTATTTCTGTATTACTTGGCATTCTTTAATGCCGCGTATCCCGTCAAGGTTGCCTGTGACCTAGTGCTGAACCCCCACCAGGTATGGTCCCAGGTTACATTTGCTAATATGGTCTCGCGGTATTATTTACTCTAGGTGACTGGTGGGCTGGTCTGTTTTGCCTGGTTAATAAATAAAGGTTTATGCATGTATCTTGTAATCCCCAGGTGTGAACGCTACTTGGCTCACTAATACAGCGAAGGAACTGCTGTTATTTTATATTAATCCCTTTACAAAAAGTATCTCGACCCACTGCAATGTCTAAGTCCTCGAGTCTTAGACTCAGCCTCTTGATCGGGAGCCCTTTCGTACTAGAATAGTTTGATGATTGGCCGCTTCTTTTGTTTAGATAACCATTGTTGTATAGAGAGGTTCAGTAGTTAACAAGAGCAAGGAAGTGAGTTTGTTGAAAGTGCTTATTTTATTGATAATAGTATGATGAAATTATCCAGTATTAAGATAGACTTAATCAAAAATGGGAGGCTTTTTGGCTTTCTTCCCTCCGTTGTCATTTAGTTGGCCAATGTGGTCCCTTGGTGGGTATACTCGCAGCACGAAGTGGATGTTTGGGCTAACATTTTCACTAATTCTTGCTATGTGGGGAGCGCGTTAAAAATCCATAAAGAGCTTACAACCACAACCAGCGTGGTCTGGCCCATCCCACATAAACAGAGGCTACGTTTGGAGAAACCTGGAATCCACGGAGCTATTCAAAAGCCCTTCATATATAATGCTAACATAGCCCACCAAGTGTGAACGGAGATCCGTAAGGATTACCTCATAGGTTGATCCATAGTTCAAGGTCGGACAATAGGTTGGCCGCTAGTGCTTAGCCCTGGGCCCGCAAAAAATACTAACAGTAGGTCGTGGGCCGGAACTGGAACTAATGAGGAGATCCCTTAGAAAAGAGATTTGCCATGATTCGTTGCCCTGGTCGCACCGCTTGTTTTCCTATTCCTGTCCGAGCATTACCCAGGGTTGGTTACATTGTCTGAAAAGGAACTGCATAGTACGACACTCAGGCATTTTCATATGTTTTGTTGGCACTTCAGTCCGACACCACGTAGACAAGTACGATTAGTACGAGCATTTTGGTAACTTACATCCGGGCTTGTCCATGGTCTTTCAGTTCAGGCTCTGGCCTCATACACCTAAACCCTAATCAATTGCACCAAGGGAGCACTAGCCTACCTGCATCCTTGTTAAGGGTAGCAGACAAACGTGGAGCCAACAAGAATCAAGGTTCCGCATCGGGCCGTCAGGCACTTGATTTTTTAAGAATAGTGTGGAAAACTGAGGCCACAATTGCATCTGGACTTTTTTAGAGGCTGTATATATGGGCAAAATCCCGCAAGTGTCGAGAAACATATATCTCTTTCCTGTTAACAACATCATATTGTTCCTCGCATTATAAAAAGGGCGAATGATCGAGCATTCTTAATCTTTAGAAGTATCACAGCTTGTTTCTTCAATGCCTGCCCTCAAAGATTTTATAACTTCCTCAATCGTTATACCCCCGGTTTTCTTTTGATTAGTCTCATTGTCCTGAACGGCCTCCACTATTACCACGTTTTCCCTTGGGACTGCACTGATCATGATCACATGTTTTTCGCCAATATCTGTACCGGCATCTGCCTTGCCTTCGTCAATCGAGGGACGCCCTTTGCCAGACAAATGGCATCAAATCGACATTAGTGCACCGCTGGATTTACCAGAGGCCGACCTCATTGTAAGAGACTTTAATGTGAGCCTTGTGGAACGCACCCCCATTGATGTATGCACAGCTATAATCGTGTCCGCAGCTTGCCTCAATATAGTGGACCATGTAGTCGACTATGCTAAGGGGTTTGCCGGTGTCATTAAGAGCCTCTAAGACCAGCATAATTGTCGGTCCATGAGTGGCACGTTTGACAGTGTCAAGCGGTCTTATTACAGGACAGGCAGCACTGTGATATAACCGCACAGCGAGCTACTATTGCAGGCACCATTGCTAAATACATCCGAAATACCGAGAATAGGAAAATCTGCGGCACTGAGTGCTTGCGCTTTAATCACAAACGCACCTGGAAGGATGGTTGAAGCTGGGCTCGGTCAGCAGTTTCAATTAGAGCGCTTACTGTGGCACAGGCCTAGATTTCAAGTCATGTGTTTCCGGTGGCAACAACGATATCTGAAAAACTTGAGAAGAGATTTCCTGTTGCCCTGGAAATTCCGATTTTCGACCTGGCTCTGCTACCACGCGCCAGGTGTTCGGTTTTGCTCTTTGTAAACTGCATCTCTTGACCATGGCTTCCGTCTTTATGTGGCAATCACCTGCTTGGTCTGTCTCAATCCTGTTCTTTCGTCTATTTTCGTCTACGCAATCTTTCCCATTGGCTTCACTCGCATATGCTCCGTGATATTGATTTTGAATCCAGTAGGCCATCTCCCTGCGCCATACCTCCCTTGAAGAATATTTATGCTAACTATTGAATCTTTCAAAGGTCTCTCACATCCGCTTTTACCTGGCTCGGACCGTCCCTTGCTCTGGAGTGAGAGGTCAGATCGGCGCCAGTTGTCCCCTAGTTCCCTCAAGTTGGACCAGATTTGATCCTTTGGCTGTGTCTTTTTTGAAAACGCTCCTGGTGCGACCTCCTCCACGAACTTGGGACACGCTTTATGCCAGACCACGTGTGTGCCCCCGCAGCTGGCACACTGGCGCGTCTGGTTGCTGGTCTCTACTTTTTGCGGACAGCCTCGAGACTCATGGCAGCCAGAGCAGATACCACAGGAAGTTTCATTGGGACAGATGTTTTCTATGTGGTCATACTGCTGATAGTTGAAGCAGCGTCGGATACAAAGTGACCTCGCCCAACCCTTGTGGAAACGAGTGACCTCCGCCTCCTTGGCGGTGCGGAGGTTGAAACTCAGGCCAACTGACTTGAGCCGTCAAGCCACAACGAACTGAGTGGCGGCCAGTGTGGCAGTAGCATCTTCTCGAGCGACCTTCTGACGCGCTTTCTCAGCCTGGTGCTTGGTCTCTGAGCTCTTAAGGCGTCTGAAGGTCTTCACCGTGTCAAGATCCCCCACTTTGACGATGACCTCGCGGTCCTTCAGCTTGGAGAGGGTGGCGGCTGGATTACTGCCTGAGCCATGAGCGGACTGCGTGTGGCCAAGTGGAGGTGTGAGGGCCAAAGCTTGCGCGTAGGATTGGACACGGCTATATTATCGCCCAGCTGGCTGAGCAGTAAGAATGGGTTGTATGTCATAGGTATTTTTCTGGATACCCAAGTTGATCTGACGGAGGTTGGCCACCGCCTGCCTCCAGTCCCCACCGAGGGGATTTTAAATCAGATCGTAAGTCACCTGGAGAGAGAAAGGCATATACTCAACAATCGGCTTTGGGATTCCATGGTTGTGTGCCTTAATATGACCCAGGAGTGCGCTCGCATCGTGGTGGAGGTTCAAACATGTTCACTTAGGCTCCGTGGCTCGTTCCCGCGAATTGCAGAATTTGCTGTCAGCGACGGCCATTCCACCCTCGACGGCGCCATCACGAGAAACCTGCTTCTATTTTCGGTCGATTCGGGCCTGGTTTGGTGGAGTAATTTCAATAGTAAGTTCCGTGCAGAAGTTGTTGTTTTCTGCCTCCATAGTCTTCTCACGTAGAGACATAGTGAGCATGATAGACGTGATATGTTTCCATCGTCGGTCTTCGTATCTCTACCACAAGCTTGGATAAGTCAAAATTTGAACACTTCTGTTGCCATCAGCTTGGGCTTCCCACTTAGACTTGCTTGTCTGTACTCCCCTCACCTCTAGAAATCTCATAGACAGCGCGCTTTATCCCGCGCGACATAAGCTAATGGCCCAAAAGTCAGGGTGCTTTGCTACGTACTACACGAGAGCAAGATTGAATGGAGTTTTGGAATAGATACGCCCTGTGGAGCAATGGATGCTACAGGTGGACGGGAAGCCCTGTTTTCCACACCCTAGGGGTATATATATTTGATATAAAAGTATTTCAAACCAGGAGATCTCTAGCGGCTTTGCATATCATCGACTCCAGCCCCCGAGAACTTGACCCCTTTAGATTACTTAAGCAATCGTCCATAACGTTAGAATTGAATATCTATCGAATGGCATCCACTCAGTAAGCTACGTGCGTGTAGCTGATATAGCTTCATTCTGTCCTTCTTCCCCTACGATCACAATAGTATTAGCCCTAAGTTAACGCAAGCTTATATTCTTATTAAGGTGTAGATAAATGTAGTCTCCTGTATGCGTCGTGAACAGCCTCCCCATGGGTTGGGAGCAGTATTGATCTCTTTTACATATCGTACATTTAGTGTTGTTGACGATGCTAGCCGGATGCTGTAAGAAAGATCCCATTTGTAAGGTAATGTAGGTATGATTATTGTATTCTGTAAGAAGATGTTTGGTATGACCTAGTAAATACATGTGGGGTGTGAGTCCCTTGTCATGTGACAGAATGCCGCCACAGAAAAAATCGGCGCCTGATGATATAACGCTTAAGAAACTAGAAAACTACAGGTTGTAAAACAAGATATATTACTTATGTTGTCTTGGTCTTAGGCGTGCAAGATTCTTTTTATTATTCTTATATTATTGTAGGGATCATTCTAATTTCTGTATTAAATAGTTTATATAGGGATCAGTCTGTCCTTTAGTAAGGTTGATAGTTTTAAGAAGATTTTTTTAACTACTAGATTAAAGATTATTCTTAGTAGGAGCAGGTTTAGGATTATAAATCTTAAAAGTAGGAATTTAATTAGTAAGAGTATTTGATAACTTAGAAGACTAGATAAGTATAGAGGTCTACTTTACTTTAAATTTAGTAACCAGGACAGGGTACTGTGTGAAAACAATTACTATTAGTTGTCAACTTGGTTTAGTAATTTCTTTTTATTTGATAAGATAAAATTATATTTTTTATTTTGAGTTAGAAGAGATAGATATGAGTTTCTTATTTTAAATTTACTTAACTTCAAATAGCAAGACGAGCTGATGGATATCATCCAGAATTGTGGTTGAGATGGGATGGTCCCAAGGGTCAGTAGGAGCTTGCTCCAGATGTATAATTAATATAACAGGGTGGATACATAGGGATGGTGGTAGTGCCAGTTCGTATGTGAGGTTTCTAACATGTTAAAGAATAGGAAATGGTCCTATTTTAATAGGTGATAAACATGAATTACCCTCCATAGAATAGCTAGAATAACCAGGTTTGCGAGTTAGATGGATATAGGCGGATTCTTTGAGTTCCATTGGCTTGTGTTTCCGGTCAAAGTAAAAAGCCATGCGGCTTTAGGCATACTGGATGGTATCTGTTGCTTGGTCTCGGAGACGCTGGCGTTCTGCGATAAAATCATCAACCGATTCAATTCAATTAGTGTCTGTTGAGGGAGTGAACTCCGAACGGACTGGAACTCCATAAAGCAGTTCAAACGCTGTTTTACCAGTGGTGTGGCTTGTGGATATGAGCAGGAAATGCTCTATGTTGGGTAATAGATATTCCCATATTGTTTTGTTTGGTAATTGACAGAGCAGACAGCGAAGCATGGTTTTGATAATAATATTAAAGCATTCCATCTAACTATCTATAGTAGGATAATACGCAGCAGTAATTCTAAGATAGATTAACATATACTTGAAGAGATACTATCAGAATTTAGATATAAACTTGGGATCTTGATCTGAGATAATAACCTGAGAAAGGCTCCAAGATAGGTATATATATTTAAAGAATTTTTTTATTTAATTAATAATTATATGGGTGCTAGAATCTGGTATAAGCTTAATAATCTTAATAAACTTATCAATAACTACCAAGAGCGCGTCATGGCCCTTTGGGGACTTTGGAAGCGCCGTAATGAAGTCCATTGATATAACAGAGAATGGCTGGTTTGGGGTTGTTATTAGTTGGAGTTAGTTATATAATTGGTGATGTTCCTTCTTGGATGCTTTGCAAATGGGGCAAGCAAGTATATATGATTCAACCAGAGCTTTGAGGCGAGGAATATAAATAGTATGACGTAGGTGGTCCTAAGTTTATTGTATATCTAGATGACCTTTATGATCGTGTATAATTATAAAAATAATTTTCTATGTCTTGACTAGGATGCAAAGTTATTCTAAATTTTTTTTAATTATATAGAGAAGTCTGGTTAAGATGTTAAGCTTGAATCTATTCTTAACTAGGTTTCCAGGTCCTTGGTTAGTGATTTGTTTAAGATCATGGTAGATCTTGTTAAGGTGATGATTAGTTAATAATATCTTAACAAGCAAGTTCCTGAGCTGTGGGTCCATAGAAATAACATTGACCAGGAAGTAAGAAGTTAAAATAGAATTATACTTATTTTATTTAATATAACAATAGTTTTAATATAGACATAAAAGTGCATCTGCATTTTGGTGGACTCGGCCTGGCCGGTGAACCACTTGCATATTTGGAAACTGGGAGAGAAAGAGTGCCCATCAAGCCAAACGTTGATTCTTACGTTGGGGTGCAGATGATTGAATTAGTCTCTTAATTATAGAATAATTAGTAAATAATATGAACTAGTTATTATCTAAGTATTATTAAAGCTTGCTAATTATCTAAACTATAGTTGTGATTTTAAGCTTAATTAGTTAGTATTACTTCTTGAATAAGATAAGTTTCTTTGATAAAAAGAGTACTGGTTGTTCCTTGTCTTAGTCATCAACTTAATAAAGTATAGCACCAAAACCAAACTTCTTTGAACCATCCATGTACAGAAAGAATGGCTTGACAAAGTTAGGAAGTACTTGAGTAGGAGCTTTAACAAGCATGTTCTTAAGAATATCTTAAGTATCCTTATAGTCCTTGTTAAACTTGGTTAGAGTGTTAGTGGCGTATCCTTTTCATTTGGGTCTCTTGAAGAGAGTGTTTTTGAACAAAGCTGTTTTAAGAGTTTCTAAGAATTTAATTATATATAAATATCTTAAACAGTACTTTTAGTAGTAGCTGAACAAGTTAATACCTGTTTCAAGCTTAGAAAGGGTGGTTGAATATACAAGATTTTTAATGACATGGATTTTCTCCTTGTTTATAACTAGACTTAAATATGATATATGATGATCTAATACTTTGATGGATCCATATCCAAAGTGGTATTTTAAGATTTAAAGTGTAAGACTAGATTATTAGAATAGCTGGAGAATTTTTTAAAAATATATAAAATAGTCCTATGAAGAACAGGAATAAATAATGATATTATTAATATAGACAATTACAGTTTTCCATAGGTAAGACCAGAGAATATCTTCCATATATTATTGGAAAAAGAAGGGCGTGGTTGATAGTTTTATAATGAAGACTTTGAGTTTTTCTAGTCTACAGTGTGTAATTACAAATGTTATTTTCTAGCAATCACTCTTCTTAATAGGTTATTGGAAAAATCCTTTGTAGATATCTATAGATGAAAAGATAGTGCTACTATCTAGTACTTCAAGAATATTATCTTACTAAGAAAGTAGATAGATATTCATCAGTAATTTAAGATTAACCTTGTGCATGTCAACAACAAAGCAAGGTTTGCCATGTCGCTAAACAATAAACCCAGGGGCTGTGATCAGACAAAGCTCTTTAGTAGGAACTTTTTCAATGCGGTCTTCTTGTAGCAGTGGGTCAAGGATTGAGTCGGCCACTTGACAATCATGATAAGATATGGTATAGGACATACTATGTAATCCCTTAAGATTGTTATCTTTGAACTGAATTGGTATTTAGGCATTCCCAGTTAATAAGCTGAGTTCTGGACAGAAGAGACCTTTGTGTTTTCAGAGTATTTAATAGATAGTCTTTACAAAGTTATCACCAAATTCATAAGAAATATCCGCTTTAGAGATGCCTAAGTCATCATCTCAAAATCTGGCTTCAAAAGGAAGAGGATTGATAAAGTTAGAGCTGGGTGGTTCTAGATATCGTGGAGTAGGGTCGGTTAGGTACACTGTAGGACCATAAGAAATCATAAAGGGAATAGATGTTAGAAAACCAAGTACTTGCTTAAGATGAAGAATAATACTAGTTCTACCAAAATTGGCGACGGGGATTGCTTTTTGTTGTGAGGAGGCAATCGACCAAGGAGCAGAAGCAAATGTGTTAGTAGTGACATCAATAACAGGTTCTGGTTGGAATAGATAGCCGCGTGCGTTGTTCTTCAGGCGAACGCTTTGAGATCGTTTGCCAACTTGAATTGGTAAGATTTGTTGGTTCCCGGGTTGAATAGTGACAAGGTTTATGGTTGCCAGAAATACTAGAACATATTTAAGTTGTTTTAAATAGTAAGTAAGCTTGACAACATTATATATAGATAAATAAAAAAGATTATTCTTTAGATTAATAATTACTTAATTTAATTTAAGAAATTCCATGCCAAGTAGTAGATTGCAGGATAAGGTTTTAATAATATAAATCTTAGTATTTAACATGAATGTCTTGCCAAAAGTGGAGATATATTCTAGGAAAATAGTAGTATATATAGAATTAGTAAGACTACTAGCAATGTCTCCTATATTTGTTAATGTAGTGGTAATAGGTTCGACGTTTGGCTAATAATAAGTAAGAGTTTGTTGGGAAATTATAGAAATAGGTGAGCTAGAGTTAATACAATGTTCAAGATCATATCTAGACAGTATTATCACTAAGTAGATAATATAGATATAAGATTAGTATTTCTTACTAGGCTTGTGATTCAAATCTAGTTGCATTTTGGGAACAGGAGGAGTAGGGTTAATAATTGTAGAAGATACTGATTTTAAAGTGTATGTATGATAAGCAAGAGGAGAATAGTCATTAGACATATTATGAATAATAGTATTAATATAGAGTTTATATAAGTTAATACTAGTCGACCCTATTGATACTAGTTTTTTAAATTGGAAGAAAAAGTGGATAAATCATTATCCTAGAGGGAACAACAGTAATCACACAAGGTTTGCTTGTCCAACTCGGAAAGCGTAGCGGTAGAATCAAAATCAGAGGTATTAATTAGAAAGGCCTTAACCTGTGGTTTATATAAAGTATAGTCAAAATTGAAATGTGGTCCTCTACAGTGTCGGCAATCGCGTAGATGTTCCTTAGGCTTTAGTTTAGTCATTTGGTTTTTATCAGTTTTGCAATCAGCACGCTTGACTTTGTGGTTACGAGCATTATCATGATCATGGTTAATATTCTTTGAATAGTAAGAACGGGAGTTATTCTTGTAAGAACATAGATGATTTTGGAGTTATTTAAGACAAGAAGAAGCTTTCTTTTGGTAAAGAATATAAGTAAATTGATATATAGTCATTTCTTTTAACTTGATAATATTTATTAAAATAGCATCAAGTCCTTTCTAAATATATGAGATTATTTTAGGTTCATCAGTGATATTAGCTTCTCAAAGAAGTATTACTTTTTATTTAAAATACTCTAAAAAAGAGAGTTCCTTTTTAATTATAAAATAAAACTAGAGACGTTCTATTTCATGTTGAGCGGCAAAGATATTTTTTTTAAATCGTAGTTTAAGTTCCTGGATGAAAGTTTTAATAGAGTCTTGCATGGTTTTTGTAACATCATTGGATAAGTGAATATACCAAGTACTGGCTTCACCACGTAGGCATAGAGGCAAAATATTAAGAATAGGCTCGTCACTGTACAATTAAGAGACTTGTTGAATATGCTTGATAAATAAGACAACTAAAATAATTTTTAAATCATAAAGAAGAACGTCTTCTAGTTTTAGATGTCTAATATAGGGGTGATGTTTAGAAACTGGGGAATGTGCTTTATGGGCATGGTGGCAATGGCGGGAGCGTGAATGAGTATATTAAATATATTAATAAGAAATTAAATTGCGAGCTTCCTAATCAATGTCGGAGGGTGATGGGGAGGAGGATGGGGAAGAAGATGTAGTAGTTTGGTAAGGATTTGGAGAACAAGCAGCAGCCAAACTAGATGGATAACTATTAGAGAATAATTTGATGTCTTTGCTGTGTGGGTCCTGGTCGGATGGTCCAGCGCGGAAACGATGAAGAAAGCGTTCAAGGGACTTAATATTTGATGTGTAGTGAGAAGGTAAATATATATGATCCTCAACTTTCTTCTGGAACTCAGCTCGTTTGGCTTGATTAAGACAAAAGATAATAGTATGAGTAGTAAGATAATCAGCTTTTTTAAGAATTGATTATATCTAAGAAAATACTTAAGATAATAATAGTTATGCTAGGTGCAAAATAAAGACTGTGTCACACTTGTACTGTGTTTTCGAGTAGGAGTTTAGGGCATTTTTTTAGACTATCAACCAGACTGGTATGGGCACGTCAGAGTCCGTCATGGTCGTGATAGGCGAGGGAGAAGGGGGTATTGGAGTAGCTGTGGAGTTGTAAGAAAAATCTTTGATTGTGATATGTTGGTTAATAGGGGTGTTGCTTTTTAAGATGGGAAGAGCAGTTGAGGTAACACTTAAAGTGATAATGTTATGATAGTTTACAGAGGGAAGGTGCGGGGTTGTAATTAATTTAGAAGATTATTTATATATTAATTTTTAAAAAAAAAAAAAATAATAACTCTAGATTAGATAAAAGTAGTTATTTTATAAATTAATAATAAGTAAAGCATGGGATAATAAATAATAAATTAATAGCTTGTAAATAAGAAATAAGACACTTAACTTAATAATTAATTAAGAATTTATCAACTACCCAGTCCTCTGGTCCGCAGAAACTGGATTTGTTGTATTAGTAATAAGATAAATAATTATAATTCTAGTAAAGAAGCTTGTTAAGTACTTGTTGAATACTTGGGTAAACCTAATATTTAAAAGGTTGGAGCTTAAGAAATAAAATAAGCTACTAAGTTAATAATAGAATATCATCTAATAAAACTATTATTAATATAGTAAGAGAATGGTAAGAGAAAGTAAGAAGTTATATTCTAGATAGATTAGTAAGGTTCTTATAATAAAAATCTTATAATAAAAATCTCTAGACAAGAATCTGTTAATAAGAAGAAAATTAAGATCTAGATAATTCTAAGAATAGGACTAAAGTTCTATACAAAAATTAGAAAGACTGCTTGATCGACAAGCATGTTACCATTTGTAAGGTAATGTAGGTATGATTATTGTATTCCATAAGAAGATGTTCAGTATGACCTAGTAAATACATGTGGGGTGTGAGTCCCTTGTCATGTGACACCATTGGCTCGCCAGCTAGTGCCTTGGCACTAGATGAGTCATCGCCCTCTCTTGAGGGATCTTCCGGTTCTTAGCTTAGAGGGTTCTTACCCCTGAACAGGTTACAGAGCCTTGTAATTGTTCGGAAGTGGGTTAACCCCGTTCCGGGTCTTGGCATGACCAATGTTTCCTTTTTATCCTTCAAAGACTTTACAGTACCCGTTGATTCAAATTCAATTCTTTATCTAGAAATATTTTTCTAAATATCAAAACTACTTTCTAACTACTTCCCAATTACCTTTAGTATTTTACCTGAATATCATGGACGCTGAAGGCCCTTCTACGCCCTGGGTCAAAGCACATCCTGACGAACAAGGTTGAAGAAGAGCAAGATCAGATAAGTACTTGGAAAGTACTTCGAAAGTACTTCTTATAAGATGGAGGTGAGATGGGTTTCTTATCTTTTTATAAATAGGCAATACCAATTCTCCTGTGGCCACATTACATGGATATCTTTGGTATGTCTCCTAAATTAATTAAAAAGTAATTTAATAGTCATTCTAAATAACTCTCTGATTATTTACTTACATTAGACTTAAGGAGGGCCATCTTAGTGACTGAAGCGGGCGTGGTTTGTATGGAGACGTTTGATTTAGGGAAGTGTAGAAGAATTGTAATTTGACTACGGGCAAAAAAAAAAAAAATGGTTGTGGGTCACATGGCTACCTGAATAATTCTTGCTCGGCATTGAACGATTCCTCCTACCTGTGAACGCCCCTGAAGAATAACAATCACCAGGGAGTACGCTGAAAGCCCTGTACGAGAGATACAGTGAGATAGTCAATAAAGCCTCCCTCCCGCAATTAGTAGGCTACGTCCGTGTAGCTGAGATAGTCTTCACTCTGTCCTCTTTCCCCTACTTCCCCTTAACTCGTTTCAGATGCGAAATATTGTCTTGGAGCCCTATTCGACGTTAAAAACAACCCCAGACTGGCCTGGTCATTGAGTGTAGTCTCCTGTAAGTCCCCGAAAGTCCTGTCTTATCCCATTGAAGTGTCTTGATATGCCTCGTGCCAATGGTTATCACCCACGCGTTACGCGCTAGAGCGGCAGGTCATGCATAGTAGCTGCGCCGGACTGGGGCCTTCAACCATTCACTGAATCTGATTCGACACGAGTCGAAATCCCCCTACATAACAACCTGACCTCTGAGCGCGTCCGCAGGTTTCTCTTTTTTTCTTCTTCTTCCCATCACTCGACTTCGGAGTTGTTCTCCACCACACAAGAATCATCATGTCGCAGTCGCTAGAAATCCTGGCAATGGACCAATTGCGGTCGGAGCAGTCGAAGCTTCTAGATATGGTTGATGAGCTACGCATGATTGGTGTAGGTACTCTAGTAGAGCTACCGCAACTCATTGTCTGTGGCAATCAATCCAGCGGTAAGAGTTCGGTGCTTGAAGCTATCTCCCGGGTGCGCTTTCCAGCAAAAAGCAATGTCTGCACCCGTTTTGCAACAGAAGTCGTGCTGCGACGGAATCCTCAGTCCAAGATCAAGGTATCCATCGAGCCAGGGGTCTCGAGAACGAACGAAGAGGATCGCCGGAACCTGTGCAATTTTACGGCCGACGCAGTTCCCAACGATCTCGATTTGCCTGCGCTGATTGAGCAGGCCAAGACATGCATGGGTATTCACGATGGTGAATCTACCAACTCGGGATTTAGTGACGACGTGTTGAAGGTCGAGATCTGGGGTCCAGACAAGCCGGAGCTGACGCTTGTTGATCTCCCGGGGTTATACTATTCTACCAGCCGCGACCAGTGCGAGCAGGGCATTGGGATCGTGCGTGGCCTGACAGAGAAGTACATGAAAAATACCCGGAGTATTATCCTCGCTGTCATTAGTGCAAAGACAGATTACCATTTGCAGGAAGTACTGAATATCGCGGAGCGTTTTGACCCGAGACGCGAGCGGACCCTTGGTATCATCACGCAGCCCGACATCCTCGAGGCCGGGTCGGAGGAGGAGAGCAATTACCTGCAGTTTATGCGGAATGAGAAGATCCGCTTGCGCTTGGGGTGGTATGCCCTGCGTAACCGGTCGTTTGAGACGCGCGAAATCTCAGACAACGCACGGGATGAAAGGGAGAAAGACTTCTTCGAGCAAGGGCGGTGGGCCACAATCTCGCGCGACTGCGTGGGAATTGAAAGTCTTCGACGCCGTTTGAGCAGTATCCTACTCCAACACGTTCAGCGAAACCTTCCAGGCTTGATAGCAGACATTCAGGACAAGATCTCCGACCGGCAGCAGCGTCTTTCGAAGCTAGGATCCGCGCGCTCGACTCTTCAGCAACAGCGAGGCTATCTCCTTAACATAAGCAGCAGCTTTGAACGCATCACTAGCCAGGCGTTGAACGGGATGTACGCAGATGAATTTTTCGGTGGATTTGGCGACAACACGCAGGGCTCTCAAGATTTCCGTCGACTTCGAGCAGTGGTCCGCGAATTGAATGAGTTTTTCGCAGAAGCAATGGATCTTCGTGGCTGCCGCCGAATTATTATGGACTGCCTTCCCTCGGAACCTGATGTGAGGAAAGAAAGACGCGAGCCATACATGAAGGATTGGTCGCCGGAATATGTTACTCGTCAAGAGCTTGAGAAAGAGATTAGTGACCAGGCGCGCAAGTATCGCGGCATCGAGCTACCAGGTAATGCCAACCAGCTACTTGTTGGGAGCCTGTTCCGGGACCAGTCCAAGCCATGGGAAGACGTTGCCCATCTGCACTTGATGCACGTCTGGGAGTCGGTAAAGTATTTTGTATGTCTGCTCCTCCACAGTCTCTCAGATGAACACACCTACTCGTTGCTACTGGGCACAGTTCTCGCACCGGAACTTGAAAGGATGAAGGACAATGTATTGAATAAACTCGGAGAATTGACAGCATACACTAAACGCGGTCACCCTTTACCCGTGGGAAAAAGCTTTCTCTCAAGGATCCAGGCGGCCCGAACGAACCGCCAGCTTGACGCGTTGAGAAAAGCTCTAGGTCTGCCTGAAATCACCCTAATACTAGCGAATGGTTCACAGAAGACATTCACGACCGATGACCTTGAAAAGGCTGCCTCTGGACTTCAATCGTCAAGAGACGAATTTGCAGCGGCGGAGATAATTGACCAGATGCAGGCGTACTACAATGTAAGTCCGATAACAATTCATTTCCATAGCCAGTTCTAATAAGCTATTCGTTGTAGACTAGTATTGTGACTTTCGTCGACAACATCGCAACCCTCGCAATCGAGAATTGCCTACTCGGTCCCTTGGAGCAGATTTTCACCAGTCAAACCGTCAATAACATGGATGACCAGCAGATTCACGATCTTGCAGCAGAGCCATCCCACATTAAGAATGAACGAGAACGTCTGAACCACGAGTTGGAGAAATTGCGGAGAGGATTAAATATATTCAACATCTTCAACACAGAGAGCTCATCACTGCAGCGCCCAGCGATTTTTGGTAAACCAGAAATACAACAGCAGCTGTCTTCCTCATCCCAAGATTCACTCACCTTGCGGCGTAAAAAGCAGGAGTCTAAGTCCAAATGTAAATGTGCTGAATCCGTACTATCATAGATTTTTCAGCATCCCACTGATATACCTAGCAGCGCTTCCCAAGTCTACCGAGAGCCCTCCTCATCCGCCTCAGGCCCCGATGGTTGATCACACGGCCTCTTCGGTTTCAAACAGTCATGTTTCTTCTGGGGGGTTCGGAACGGCCCGTGCAACCGCCACTGGTGAGCCCCGGCTATTCGGCGGAGAGTCCAGCTCTAGCCAAGGCAGGAGTCTTTTTGGAGGCACACCTGGCTTCGGTGAGGGTCCCCCTCGACCCTTTAGTAATTTGCTGAATACTGCACCCTCAAAGCCCGTCGATGGCAAAGCCACCAAAGATTCCTCTGCAACACCAAAGCACCCAACTCAGACAGCTCCTCCAACCACTACAGTGTCCAACACACCCACTTTTGGGTCCAGTCCCTTCAACCAAAGTAACACTGGCGGGCTCTTTGGATCCATAAATACTACCTCCAAGTTTGATCCCACAAAAGCACCAGGCACAGCGGGGTTCAATCGGTAGGACTGCAGTGCTTCCAACTACTTGGATTAAACAATTCTAATACCTGTCTGCGCATGGTAAGAATTATAACGTCTGACACCAAATCTAACGTGGGAGCCTGTGATAACTATCAGCACATCTGCTGTATTGGTTTCTTCGAAAAATATTCTCCTGAGGTTGGTTTAGCTAACTTTCATACCTTCTCTCCCTCTCTAACCCGCGACCCTTGTATGGATCCTCTCGTATGCTAGAGGTGCAGCTAACACCTTAATTATGCAGGAGTTGCGACTTGGGGACTATGCGCGAGGCATGAGGATGGCGTAGACAGGGTTGCTTCGCGAGTGTGCTATCTAGATGGACAATGGGTGGGATTATGATTTGATTCTATGGTGTGAAACCAGCAAATGATACTATTTGAAGAGTGGACTGTCTGTTTTAATATGGAGAGGGATATAAGTAAAAGAAGCATTCCTGCTTTCCTCTGAACCATGACAGGTTGCGAGATTGGACGCAGTCTCAATCAATCAATCAATCAACCAAAATTCAATCAACCTGCTCGAGCCAGACTATTGAACATCTAGCTATGCAGGCGCCTCGCTGGTGAGGCAGAATCTATACCTAAACGCCAGCTGACCTATGAAATGGCGTAGAGCCAGCCCTCAGAAAAAGCTAATCACAACTAAAACGCCTGCCATGTGTATATACCATCTGCCATCCGCCTCCTGATCATTTGATACTTCTTCTGCCTTCCATGTACAACTCTATATGTTTGTATATTGCTCAGTTGTCCTGCTGAGCTCGTATTTTCCGTGTAACCATCGTCTCCAGCATCTACTCCCAATGTTATCAAGTTTCCTTGAGGGCTCTGGGAGCCCCGCTGTAGTCAATTCTTCCTCGCGGAACTGCCCCAGCACCCCTGCTTTATGTATAAACTCGGCAACGTAGCGGGCTGTCTTAGGATCCGAGATTATCTTGTCATAATCTACCGTCCGCCCCATGCCAATCTTGTCAAGCATCTCCTTTCTCAGCTCAATGTACAGCGGGCACTGGAGGAGGAGATGCCGTGGGTTTGGGATCCCCGCTCGCAGCAACATTGATCTGAATTGGAGGACTTGATCTTGTAAAGAAAATATCGTAGTCCAATCCTCTGGGCCCTCATCTGTATCAGAATCGCCGCGTGCGACTTGGACCGGCCGGCCCAGAGGCTCAGCACCTTTCTGCTGGGCTCTGGGATCAGCCGGTGTCGGACGCAGTCTCCTGCCGCGGCCGGGGTAAACAACGCTATAGAGTGAGGTGTGGCAAGATATAGTGGTAGTAATTGAGAATTTGAACAACTTCGATTACTACGTGATAAGCATTTCGGTTTGCAGCTGTGTATCAAATTTAGCGACGCAGACAAGTCCAAAATGCTTACTGTCAATAACCCCGATGCCTATCAAAGCATGCTACTTGAGCCACACGTTCCAAGGGTGTAATCTGACCGATGCTGATTGAGAAATTAAATATAATACATACATACTTTCTCCCTCCGCAAAATCCTGTTTTCCTTTACTATTTATTTATCACTCGTAAAGAAGGGTAATGGGATCTATGATGCTGTGGGATTCAACACACCCGCTGTGGAGTCCAGTCCCTTCCTCTTCACAATCCAAAATTTGAACCCTTAAAAGCACCAGGCAAATAGACTACTGCCTGCACGCTGTAAGTGTAGACCACCTGGAGGACCGCTTAGGAAGCTATTGGCTTTGGGTACGTATGTCGTCACGTCAAGATCACGTCCTCGAGGCTTTTTTTCGTCTTTCCATTTTTTCAGTCGACTTTCAAGCTAAAAGCGCCAGCAACTTTCGACTCTTCATTGAGTCTACCTTGGCCCCTACAATGGACAATTACCTAAACAACACAAAGTGTCTCCATTTCTGCGTCCATTCCCTAAATAAGATGATGTGCTTCCGTCGTGGTCTCTCCCCGAGGATGCGTTTACTAACACGTCTAGGAACAATGGTGCCATCGCGCAATCTCTTCTCCTCTACGTCGCCGTCGTTTTTTGCCTCCTTCGACCCGTGAAACCTTCACCCCTTCCCACAATTGTTGGGAAACACGATTCGACCGAGCATTCTATGATGGAATCCACGAGAGCACACAAGCCAATGTCAACAATCATATATTATGCTTTTCCGTTATTATGGCTTGTTTTCTCAATTCATACAGACAGATTATATCAGAGCAATATCTAGCTCACTAATTACGCCTCTAAACAAAAGCACGCGCCTCCCTGAGTTACGCGAGTTCGGTACTATCTAGATTGCACCTCTACAGGAGCGTTCGAAACAAGGTGACAGAAGAGGCTCGTTGGGATAGTGTGTTAGGCATCGGTTGATGAGCAAGCACATGCTATGCGTCCTCTTCAAAAACATTGTTGGCGACGCGAGAATCCAGCTATCGGAACCCCGGTCCATCTGTTGGACCTGGATACCTGGAACATAGAACTTCCCGAAACCCATTGCCAATTCACCACATTGTACTTTCCAATTAGCCGTGCTCTGCATAGGGCCTGGACAGTATTGAAGTCATATATTAGAAGCTGTAGCGCACGTCATGGGCAACTCGGCCGCGCATGACCGAATGTCGCCAAGGGTGATAGGTAAACGTCTTTGACCGATGGTAGTATGAAAGCATTCCGCTAACCAATAACACTTCGCGGATTTGATACCTTAATACAGAAAGATTACTATTCTACAGTCATCTGAAACGACGCAGGCGCCTTACTTAGCACAGGTTCAGTCATCCTGAAGAAAATAGGATATGTAAAATAGCAATTATATTTCTACTGAGTATGAGAATCGCCACCCCGGTAAGCGAGGCGCCTAACCTCCCCAGCATCCTGCCTTTTACCTTGGACTTGTGTAGGTCGCTGTTGCAAAGGACGATTTTCACCAATCTGGGGGATTTCCGGTATAGGGCTCTGAACCTTTTCCTCCTCCACCTCCTCCTCATCAGTGTCCTCATCCCCCCCTTCCCCCTCTTCGAGTTCAGGAGCATCGGCGGCGCCACTCATCGCGAGAAGTCTGTTGAGTAACCCCCTCATATTCAATAGATCCATGGATGTAAGAGGCAGTTTGACTGGATCTTTTGTATAAAAGACCAGCACAACCCCGGACTTGATTCTGGTATCTATGTTGCAATCGTAAAGTCTTGTGTTTTTCGGGCCACAATCAAGTCCGCTTAACAGAACAGGAGGCACATCAACTTGCATCTCTTTAGCATATATAATACAAGATAACCAGAAGAATTGAACTTTCATTGTACATTGATCAACGCTAAGTTCAAGTGCTTTCAGACCGAACGTAGCCCGTTCCCACAGATCATGCACACTAGACCACATACTTATTAAGTTATGACACGTTTCAGTACCTTCGGGTCCAAAAGTATTTCGTTTCCAAGTATTGATTTTGTCGGGCTGCCAGTACGCGCACAAGTGAATCTATAATTATTACTGCTCTTTAGGTTTCTGACCGAGAGTGTAAGGATAGAAATGCGCGACTTGGATTGGTTCTCCGGCGTGGGTAATCAAACACTTTTCTTTATCTCGCTGTTCACACTGTGTATACTTAGTATATAAATCGAATAGGACTTTTGTAAATAAACTTACTAAATCTCTAGCATGTTCTAAACAATAAGCTGTCTTATCTGAAATGATAGATCATTGCACCGACTACATTTGACAAGCCATGATGTGCCATTCTGACTCGAGTGTTATCACCTTTTCATCGAATGAAGGTTGGGACCTACCGGTGCCAGAGTACGGCATACCGGGGACGTGTCGGAAGTTCAAGGGGATGCGATCGTGGGTGATGGAGCATGATGTTGATTTGCCATGTGTCCTGTATGTATAAGAGTCACTGAATATTATTGAGTGCGTTAACAGAATAAGCACATACGACCATAGGGTGTGGAAAACAGGGCTTCCCGTCCGCTCAGCCGTACTTAAGCCACACGCCGGCCGGTTAGTAGTTGGGTGGGTGACCACCAGCGAATCCCGGCTGTTGTATGTTTTTTCGTTTGGAGTATTCCTTTGTACTTCCCGCTTTTTGGTTTTCTCTTCTTTGGTGTTTTTGGTCGATCGGTTACTTGCTTGCCCTGAGAAGAGATTTAGTTAGTGTAGACTAATATTATCAAAGCAAATTTACATGCTTTCAAAGCATATTCAATTTGTTCCTTCCGATCTAACTCAAGCATTATACTGGTATGGTTTGCTTTGTTCTCAGCCTGCTCAGCGGCAGAACGAAGACACTCTACGTCTGCTAACCAGATACTAGCCCATATTATTGAGTCAACCTCGACTTCCATAAGAAGGGGAGCGAGAAATTTGATATACTCGATTCTCTTGGGGTCAGTCAACTCAGGTGCTGGATTATTGTCCATGTTGAGTTGGACAGCCTACCGGGCTGGCTAAGTCTAGATAGAAGGGGGATGATTTCTTTCAGTAAGAGGGGTGGATGGCAACTGGAGAGAAAGAGGTCAGGGAAAAGAGCTAGTCAGAGTACCATTATGGCTGGCAGATGCGGCTTTACCGTTTCAGGAAGGTGTAGTGAATCACCGTGACGCTTCACTTGGATACATTCATTGTACGTACTTTTGGTAGTGTCGGACCGCTGAATACGCGTATGAGCTAGTATCACCAAGATTATGAATGATAGTGTATCTCCATTGAAAGTAAGGTCTCTAGCTCCTAAATCTATCTAAGAAGAACTAAATAAAAAGGATAAACAAATGGAATAAAGAAGGACCGAGCGGATGCTGAATAATGTATGATATTGACCCACTCTGGTCGACAGGTAGAAACTTCCGGCTGTGAGCTAGGTAGATCTTGCACAACTGCACTGAAATAGCGATAGATGTAAAACTGTGTTAGGAGCTAAATTCCCTTTCCCAGTTATGTCTTTCGTGAAGTAATTCATATCGTCCAGCGCTTAACCTGCGTAATAACGATGTCTTTCTTTATGATATATTATTTATAATATGATGGAGGTCTCTTCGCATTTTCAGAATGGGACAATTGAAAGAGATTACGATTGTAGCGTACGTTCTATTGTTATGGGGCTCAGGCTCAAGAAGGGCGGGCGCGTGTAATTGGCGAGCCCATCGTCGAGGGCGAGTTCTTCGCCGGCTATAGTGGTTGGTATGGCTTTTCAAGCCAACGAATCCGCAAAATCAATAACGAGGGACTACAACAGCACGAGCAGATATTTCACGAGAGCAGGCAGCAGTGCCAGAAAAAATTCGAATCCACTCGACCACTCTCCATAAAATCCTCTCAAAGATCATAGGGTCAGAGGGAGAGTCTCCAAACGGTTCAGGCGAGGTTGTTGCAGTCTTCGTCCGGCCGTTCAAGTCACTCGAGCATTGTGAGGGAAGACTGTGCTCGACGCCAAATTCTCTGCGCATCCTCCCTTAGCAGATGCTACCGACGATCATTGGAGTATCCCTTCGTCGAGGGGTTTGGTGAGAATGGTTGGAGAGCCGAAGCCCACAAACGACGCGGCCCTGGCCGAGCAGATACCTTGGGACATGATCGAATCTGGCCGAAGGTCCGAAACCTCCGGTGAAGAGGAACAGCAAGAGTGAGAAGAAGAGGACCTAAAGATTCTGGGCACGGTAGCGCGCCTTTCAGCATCGCTTGTGTCTATATAGATTTGGACGGGAAATCCCTGGGGCTCGTCTTCTATGTCCCATGGCACGAAGTTCTCTGATGATGCCGTAGTCCGGCATAAATACTATGCTGGACCGAGTTGGGGGGCGCAGGAACTTTGAGGCAGCCTTCGCTGTAGGAGACGAACAGCAACGCTTTTGGAAGCCTCGGATAGGAGCAGCCACGGGCAGCTATCCTTCAATGGCAGAGCAGGGAGGTGGTTGGACCTGTATGCTGGCTGCTGGCTGGGTCAGAATATGCATGATGGTACCTACGTCGACCGCAAACAATGAACAGAATTTATCGATCACGTACAGCCTTCGATTTTAGCTAACCCGCCCTATCGAACAGAGGGAGTGGTCGAAATGTTCCGGAAGCCCTTGATTTGAATCACTTGTGGTATGGTGCACTTCTGTACATACAGATACCCGACCCCTAACTTCCTTCCTAAGATATCTAGGAACAACGGCCAAAGAGGTTGAAAAGGCTTTGGAGACGACTTTCACCTTGGCCAATCGGTGGGACTGCATCCTGCTCCTAGATGGAGGCCGACGTGTTTCTCGCAGAGAGGACCAAGGAGAACTTCAAGCGAAACAGCCTGGGGGCTGGTTGCATTATCTCAATAGTTTCGTATCCCGTGCTTTGAAAGGTCTGCTCGATCCACTTGGTGGGTCACTTTGGGTGTCTGTTCTCTTATAGTTGCCGGCATTAACTGCCCTATCTTAATGTCATCAGAGTTTCGTCTGGATTGCCATTGGTTGAGAATGGACTAGGATCAACTGGTAGTCCTCATGCATATAAACATGAACTTGTTGCATTGCTAAGGTCTATATACGTTTGCATGATCGCTCCTCTGCCGAGAAAATTACTGTAGAAGATTTTTTCGAGTGGCCAACAGAAGAGAAACAGAAGAAAAATCAAACTTCCATTGCCCCAGCGCCATATGGCCTCTTTCCCTCGGGTCAACAAAATCCATTAATCGGCTCACTGAGTGCGGCGGAGAGCAAAATAGTGCAGAGCACTCTTCACCAGGTGCAGAACGAGCAAGATACCGCCCCAGAATAATGATCAGATCACTGTTCCTCTGCCGACATGTTGCTTTGTCGAATCCTTGATAGTAGTAGCAAGTGAGGTAGTATGCCAGCGGGAGCGTCGCGGCACAGATGCCGGACCTATTATCGATGTTATTTCGTTCTTCTTTTCCCTTGATGAGTCGAACAACCGGAATTGCACTCACATGAAAAAGATTCTGTCGCATAAGTGGAATAGACGCCAAATAGCCGGGTGGGTAGTTTGCCGAACTGAGGCCGAAGATGAGGAGCCTTGTTCTGGCTTGGCTGCATCCATATTGTAATGTAGGTGGTGAGCGGGCCCAGAGAAGGAAAATGCAGCAATTATTATGGGGTTCAGGGTCTTTCAGAGTCCTTTGAGGCTCCAGGGGGGGTATAAGATACTACTATATTTGAAGAGGTCTTGTTTTCGCGCCCCACCGGGAGCCGCGAAGAAAAGGTGGAGCAGGTATCTAAGACATTTTGAGATCTCTACCCATGGATACCTACGGGCCCTTGGCCTCTGTACTTCAAGCTGTGCAAGGTCGGTTACACCAAGAACTGACTCGTAAAGAAGTCAATAGTTTATGGGACAAATAAGGACGGAGGTATGTGGGGCAAGTCTGAACAATGCATCGGCAGCATCGCCAAGCAGAAAGAAAATGAAGTTGAGATTCTATATTTCTGTCTGAGAGGAATATCTCTATTTATATATAAATACTAGATACTATATAATATATATATATGTTTGCTGCAGTAGCTACGGTTACACATATAGTAATTTCGGAGTGTGGCGGTGGAGTGCGCTGCGAGACACTTACTGATATGTACAAGTAAGCCTACGGCCGGCTCAGAGTTCAGTTTCCTGCTTTGTTCCAAGACCTTGCTAATTCCAATATTATCAGCTGGAAGTTATCTTTTCTTAGTGACCCAGATTTCCCTCGCTCCATAAAGCGCCTCAACCCGATGGCTCGAGTCAGCTTTTCCAAAGCCTATTTGCAAACTACTCGAATTTGGGACTCTCGGAGCGAACTGACAGGCCCTTCGCCATCCACTCTCTGACTTTGGAACTGGCAAAGGCTTTTAAAACCAATGTCAAGTACGGCATCTTTGAAAGCTATTTGCACAGTAGTCTTCTATGGCAGCGATCGTCGAGTGCGATGAATATGAGTTCGGACAATCGACTTCCATCATGGTCTTGGATGGGATATGACGGACAAATCGAGTACCCAAACCTTGGCCCACCTCAATGGGAGTAGAACGTTCAACTGGTACAGGAAACGGGTAACGAGGCAAACAATCCTCCAGATGATGCTTATGTCTTGTTGGCCAGAGTAAAACATGTCGTGCGCGACGAGGATATCCAGGAAGCTGGGCAACTACGCTTTGACTATCGATCAGAAGAGCCATCGACCGAGGTACTCTGTGCACTGATTGGGAGGGATCACGGGCAAGTGCACGACCAACAGAAGTTTTTACATAATCCTTATTACAAAATGCTCGACATAGTCAGAGCCGGGAGCGTCCAGGCGAGTCGGACTTGGCTGGGTAAAGAAGCGCTTCATAGTGTCTGAGGGTCAGAGAATGCGTCACAAATTGTCTGAAGCTATCTTTTCCCGTGTTTGTGGCCTTCAGGTATCCTTTGATTGACAGTTAGGTTGATATTTTACATTCTTCTAGCATGGATTGCCTACCGGATTACCACTCCTTTTCTTCAGTAACATACGAATCTGTGTATGCAGGCTAAGGCCGAAAATATTTGGTGCATATTGTAGCCAAGTGGGTAGGTGCTTATGTATCCAGAAATCCCTTCCATGGAACTCGCTAGCAAAATTTTATGTTTCACCATGACCAACTGGGGTAGGGACTCTCTGTAGACCCAAAAACATACTGTACGGCCAGTCTCTAATAAGTAAAGTGCATTCCTTTGACTGGTATAAGCATAGTGTAGACAGCTGGTTGGTGGAGCAGCAACCTCCTCGAGAAAACCATTCATTGCTTCCTTCTTTGATCTAAGATACATAATGGTATGATAGGCTACAAAATGCACTCCAACCAGACCGTGGCACAAAATCCTACAAATCAAAAAGTCCATACAACGTGCTGGAAGGATCGTCGCTTGGGGATTCATCACTTGGAGGATCATTTGTGGGAGGATCGTTGCAATACACCTTTTCAACGTAGCGAGGAGGTTTGAGCTTTTGTAAGCCGGCTTTGATATGAAACTGTCGGGGATTTTCTTGACTAAAAACGTAAACCAAGTCAGCATCAGAATGGATCAAGGAAACATATGGTACCTTGCAACTTACCACCGAGCTAAGCAGTTTGCAGTACTCTTTACCGCACTCAAATATCCACTGGCCAAAGAATACCATTAGCATTGGATATGTATAGACAGAATGAGACTACGTACGGGTGGTCCAAAGCCGTAAGGCGTCGAGGTTCAATTACTTGGAAATGGCCATAGCCATTGGAAACATAAGTGAACTAATGATAAATTTGTTAAAGAAGTATGTGTCATGCGGATTACATTCAACCTACGTTGACATCAGCAGCAGCGACACTAGCAGTGCACAGAGCAATGGCTGCTACGAGAGCTGTCTGCAGGAAACGCATTTTGTAGAGCCTGGTATTGTGTACTGTTGCAGCTAGATCTGTAACAGCAATGGTTGGAAAACAGTTACCAGTGGCTTCCAAGGGATATTGTACGCCTTTAAATAAATCTAGTCAGTTATTTCATTTCTTTGCATGTCTAGGATCATGACGTCATTGATATTGCATGTAACCTCGATTTACGTTTGCGAATGTTACAAGAAGGTGATGAACGGATCCTGAAAACTGCAGAGGAGCCAATGAACCGTACATGAGCAGCCCCGGTTGTTCTAATCAAGGGTTCATACCATCACTTCAATAAAGTGTATCTAGCGTCTATACCAGAGAGACCAAGCAAATTACTCGATTCTGGCGAGGAAGTATTCAGTCAGGGCTGGCTGACTAAGCGAATAGGATATTGGCAGGTCAGCGACGGTCGATCAGTGAAATGTTTGGATACAGGTACTGGTGAGGGATCCAATAATTCATAGACTGTCTGGCATGTCTGTGGGCTACAGGGGTATGGGATTTGGACAGCTTCTTGGGTTACGTACAGTACAGAGTAGGGCTAACTTACTATAGTGACCTTATTTTGTTGCTTTGTCCAGCTTGATTCACTTCTATCCAATCACAGTCGTGTCTGGCAAGTGTGGGTACCACCTCACTCGGTATTCAATCATATTTGTCTTTTTCGCAAAATACTTTCTTTTTTTTAAAAAAAATTAAAAATTAAAAAATAAATGGAATAAAGGTAAATTTAATTGAACGAACAAAATAGTAGTAGTAGTAGTAGTAGTCCTCATTGTCCTGTCCTAGCTTGCCTATATTACATGGCCGCCATGCAGGGTTGAGCCGTCCAGCGGCTCCGTAGAACACTGCCTGCAGTGGCTGCGGGGGTACGAAGCAAAGTATATAACACTTAAAAGCAAAAGAAAATAAGATAGCTCGGCAACTAGAGCTCAACCCCTAAAGCTCATTTGGTTACGAACAAAATAGATCAGGCAAGGTTTTACTAGTCGCAGCGCATAATCCTCAACATATCTAAGCATGCACCTAATGACAATAACCTGCCAAACTACTTCGGTCCTCTTAGAAAGCCTCCCAATCCAAGGAGAAATCACAAGTACCCTCCAATGCTAGCATATACGTATCAAGATTATGTCAGGTCCTTGCATACATGACAAAATCAAAGCTTATTCGAGAGGAACAGAGGTCCATACGCTAAATTGAACCAAATTCTGGCGGCCCGATTGCCTCCTAGAACTTAAGACGGAACCCTGAAATTAGTCACGGCTATCATCCGCCGCTGACTGGAACCAGCGGATGCCGTGTTGTTGTTATTCATATTAAGAGCCGAATAATTTACCGAACTTTGATCCTGACCGGCACGATCAGAGACTCGCACGAGATCTGCGCCAAAGACCGAAAGTGGAGCAGATCCCGGCGTGGGAAAGTCCCCGAGGTTATGTTAGGCTCCAGCAATCTCGGTCTTTCATCCGACTTGAGCAGATCCCGTTGTAAAACCTTTTATTATAAGCTCGTACTTCAGAAATAAACCGAATTAGAAAAGTCATCAAAGATAACCGGCCGTTGGACTTTCAAACTATCGCACTATCTCCAAAATATTCACATCGTTTGGCTGAATTGTTAGTATAGTTGTTGCTCATATGTCCAGCAAGCCAAAGATTGTATTGGTCCCAGGAGCATGGATTACTCCAGCATTCTATGACCGATTGCAGTCATGTCTTTCGGAAAGAGGACTTGATTCTGTTGCTGTACAGCACCAGTCAACTGGCGCTGAACCCCCGATAAAAACGCTGGAGGATGATGTGTCTCAACTTCGTGGCACACTTGAACAGCTCTGTGACGCGGGGAGCGATGTCATTGTCGCCGCTCATTCTTACGGCGGAGTAGTCAGCTCTGGGGCAGTTCTGGGCCTCGATAAGACCACACGTCAAAGCCAAGGCAAAAGCGGAGGGGTGGTGATGATTGTATACATGGTTGCATTCGTTCTCCAAAAGGGGGACAGTCTGATTGGAGCCACAGGCGGTCAGCTCTTGCCTTGGATTAAAGCAGAGGTAAGTAGTGCGACTCCGAACGGATACAACAGTTTACTAATGCCCTTATTCCGTAGGGGGGTTACGCATACAACCAGATCGGCCCGGAAGGCGCCTACCATGACCTCCCGCCATCGGAAAGGGCACAGTGGACTGCCGCTCTTACACATACCTGTACATCAGTCTTCTCCGGGACTGTATCCTACGAACCCTGGCATGTCATACCAACTGCATATATTATGGGCGAGGAGGACCAAATGCTGCCGATGGCTTTCCAGGAACATATGGTTGGAATACTTGGCACGTCCCGCATCTACCGCCTTAAAACGTCGCATCATCCGTTCTTGAGTATGCCTCCGGAAGTCACAAATATACTAGAGGAATTGTCCAACAATGTATGATAGTACCTTGTTCAATACCAGCGGTCTTTCCTATAGTTGAGTAAATGAATTCTCTCGTTTGTACCCTAGGTTAGACTTGTCACGCTAAACAAGCCAATCCGTATATATATCCCAACATGTTTTTCCGCCACCAGAAGCATCATTGATTTGTGCCGCTAGAAGACAGCGAGTCTGCGATAAATTGACGTTGATTTTTCTGCAAGTTCTTGAACTAACACACCCAAGGGAAAAAAAAAAAAAAAAAAAAAAAAAAAAAAAAAAAAAAAAAAAGGGGAAAGCCCACTTTGATATATTGGGCGGCGGGAAAGAATAGGTCATTCTGATAGTATCACGCATCTACAACGAACGGATATGCCCCATCGCAGTATTATGTACTGTAAATAGTTCACCGACTCTTCGATGAATCCAAAAGGCCGATCATATCTCGCAAAATTACTACTGTTCCCTAACCAATATACCCCTATACCTCATCTTCCCTTCCCTTGGGGGCTGCATGGCTTCCTCGATGCCAGCAATCGTCAACGAAAGTTTTTGTATGGTTGGAACAATATTCTTCTGTGCCGTAAAATTCCAACAGGCAGCGAATTCTATGACGTGATCCACCCAGGGACGCCTGGATACGGATGCTTTTGTGGACCAAGTCCAACATCGGCACAGGGGAAGGCTCGTAAGCGACAGTCAAGGGATATATAGTACCATGAGTGGCCATCAGTGGAATAAGATTAAACATCATTTAGTTTTTTAAAGGAAGTGAGCCATGGGCTAACTTACGCTGAATAGTCCACAGTAGCACTTCCACAGAGTAAGAGATGCTTAACTGGTCGAAAGCCCTCTGGAAGCTTCTCTCCTGACTTAAACACAGAATACTCGCTCGCTCCAAACTCCATAGACTCCTGTCGTTTTGAGTCGGAGCTGGGGAAGCACGATGAGTTAGCAACCCATCGCAGCAGCAAACTTAATGTCCAGGTGGCCGAGACCACCAACACCAATGATAGCCAAATGGTCTGTAGAGCAAAGACCATATTCGCTTAAAGCAGTTCATACAGTTGCACCAGTACACATTAGTGGGGCGGCATGCGCAGAGTCATAGTTCTCAGGAATAGGAAAGACATGGATTGCTTCCCATACAGTACCGTAGCTGAATGTTCCGTTGTCGAGATTGTGAAAGACATACTGTTTCTGGCCAAGACAGTACTGATACCAGCCTAATACGAAATGAAAATATATCTGGATTTCTATCGGGCCGTTTGCCTCGGTACGATTTTCTTTGGATTGTGGTATATTTAAACAACAACCATTGTCGATTGAATCAGGATATGTACGTCTACGGCTTCACGTCTCTTGGACATAAGTAAATCTAGGACGGCAGGAATTGGAAAGAATGGATAGCTAAATGACATTTCGTCCGATACATATTTTCTTGATCGTACTTATGGTCAAAGGCCGCCGCAATGATTAGCTAAACATAGAAGATAAATGGAACGAACACAAGAGCAAAATATTTTCAATGTTGCCAATGCCCAGGAACATTACACACGCGATCCTCATGAGACTCTTCTTGCTCCTGCGTCCCTGGAATATGACCGTCGTAGTGAAGCTTCCAACCTGCACACAGATTAGCCCTTTCTTTCTGAAACAACCAAGGGAAAACCCATACTCATCGGGAATGGAAATAGACTGCTTTGATCCTCAGTCATATAAGTATAGAACCCATGTTCTCGCGGAATCTTCTTCAACTCTCCTTGTGATCCGGGCGCACGGCGAAGATTTTCTAGCCGCCCAACCACGCGCAACATGGCAGTCAAGGCAACCTTGCTTGCCTCGCCACCCAAACACGTATGGGGACCGACACCATAATGGATATAAGACTCCATAGGACGGTTGAGGTCGACTTCGTTGGGATTCGGGAAAACGGTAGGGTCGCGGTTGGCATCCACCTGGCTCTGAGTTAGTGCTGGGCGTTGTACCATTTAGGAAGGGACACTTACGAAGCTAACAAATACCTGGTCACCAGGTTTGATCTGAACCATCTTTTCTTTATCATCCAGGGTCAAGTACGTCTGGGACTTTCGCCGCGCGCCGAAAATGCCGTTGAGACGTGTCGCTTCCATGCAGTAGCGGAGAAGCATGTCATCTGACGCGGGAGAGTCGTCCTTGGCTATGCGGTTGATGTTCGGGAGATGCTTCTTGCCCTTATCGGAGAGGTAGTAATCCAAGATCTGGGTGAAAACCTGGGCCTGGTTGGGGACCATGGAGACAGCAGTGGGGAGAACTTGGGACCAGGTCACTTGTTCAGCATCTAGTCCGCTTTGCAAAAGCCGTTTCACCATGTGTACCCCATAATCGGAGAGTGCATTTTTGTTCGTTCGGACCCCACCGACCAAAGACGAAATAAAGCTCGGTGAGCTGACGGCCTTGACAGTAGTCTCGACTATCTTACCGAGGCCCTCCGCCAACTCGCGAGCCTTGTGTCGTAGCTTGAACGATTTGACGGGGTCCGCGTCAAAGAAAATGGCAGTAAAAATGGCCGCCATTATACCAAACATTTCGTGCTCAGTGAATATGCCATGCTGATGCTCTTTGCTCTTCAGGGGGAGGGAGAAAATGTTGGATGCAAAGTGGATGTGAGCGAGATTACCGACGCTACAGTTGAAAATGAAGTGAGCAGCGAGAACAAAAGGCTGGGCGTAGGTGATTGCGATGGACTTACTCTCGAGAAATATCAACCTGGTTGACATTACCCACTCTGCACGACTTCTCCGCCAACAATTTCTCGGTGACCTCGAGGTAGAACTGCTTCACGGCCTCGTGCCATTGAGTCCGATACAGAGATCGCGACATAGTCTCACGTTGATTAGCATGGAAGGCCGTGTCCCCTGACAGCATAAAGTCGTAGCCTTGTGGTCCAAACACGTATGCAGTCCCTTCGCCCCAGAACGTTCGGAAATTCGATGCATCCTGAAGAATATGACAGACGTTGGCATAGTCAAAGATACTCACCTGGGGTGGCGTATATGTCGGACGTTCCCAGGCGAAATCCTCTTCCCGTCCTAGAGCTCTCATGATCGCGCGATTCTCGCTAGGAATTGTCATAGGATAGTGTATGTAAATAGAGTTATATTTGAACCACTGAGGAAATGCTCGTAAGGCCAGTCGATAAAACGAGCATCCCTGGTTGATGTCTATCTCACAATTAGATTCAGCGAAGCCCCAATTTGTGAGATTTCGTGAATTATAATCCTTCTGTGAGGCGGTTAGCGTACTACTCAGTATTGATTGACTAGGATTAGCACCACTGACAGTATAAAAACGATCGCCTCGGACAAGCGCCACCGCGTCCGACAGAACGGCGCGGGAGACAGTGTACCCGGGAGCAATTCCAACGCCAGGAACCATAGGTTTCTTGGGCTCCTCCGCAACAATTCCAGGATACAACTCCACATAGTCTGGGTGCTCATAGAGATGTCGCAGCTGGGACGCCACCTCCGAGTCCGAGTTAATATCCTCGAAGCTCTCGTACGGCTTCAGTTTAAAGAACTTGCGGAACTCATTTAATGTTCCGACGTTCCATTTACGCGCCTGCTCCATTCCTAGTATTTCAACCGATCGCAGAACCTTAGGGACATTGCGCGCCCCGAACGAGCCAGACACCTCCTCAATGGCCCTTATCAACATCTCAACCAAGTCTGCATCCCTGAACTTCCCATCTTCCTGGCGCTTCAAAGAGGCGAATGTGCGTTTTGAAGGATCTTTGTCCAGCTTCATGGCAAATTTCTTCATTCCCCTCATGAGATCCTCCATGGAGGCATCCTTGCCAGCCTTGCCGATTATCTCCTGGTACGCCTTCTCCGTCCAAGCCTCATCTTGGCGACTAATTGTTGAGTGCCAGCGATAGGCGAGATTGAATTCGACCGAACACTGATTGCCCAGTGCGGTGGGAACAGGGTCATGCTCAGTATGCGTGCGCGGGTCCAAGTTCCATGTAGTGTCGTCACGATTGAGGTTCACAATTGTGCGCAGATAATCATACAAGGTGATGTTTATATACAGACCACAGGTTATGAGACGTCCAGTTTGGAACAGGTCATTGTCATACTTGGCCCAGGAGGCCCGCGCTTCGACTGGGTCGAGAATGTCATCTGGCGGCTTCGTGAATCGACCATTTTCGTTAATACTGGCCAGCTGTGCGACAATATAGTTATGGAACCTGTTCAGCATGACCAAGATAACTCCACAGGCAGCTGGCAGGGCATGCAACCGTGGCTCGGAAAAACAGTCCGGCTTGATCTTGCCGTCCTTGAACGTACGCATCATATTTTGTTCAGCCTGATTATCCCCGTATAGGATCGAGAGGTCAAGATACGATGATGTCGTGTTGATGTTTTGATCGGGATTTCCTGTTTGGAAAATGTCTATAACCCTGTTAGCTTTGAGTGAAACGCCACAGCGCCCATCCGGAGACTGACCGTGAATAATCAACGAGGCCCAGGTAAAAAAGATGCTTGAGACCTTGTTCGGGTGCGGCTTGAAGGCATTACGCGCGAAGATACTGTCGAAAATCAATCCGGGGTCGGGCAACGCAATTGGTCTAACTTTTGACGGCTCAATCGTGCGAGCATATTCCGTATTTGCCGCTCCCATCATGGGCAGAGTAGGGTTGTTGTGCGACCCGTCGGCCGAGCGGTAGGCATATTTATCGCCAACATATCTGCTTTGCCTCAGTACTATCCTGGATACATGTTTGACATTACTGAAGCCCTTACGACAACTGAGGATGAGGCAGCGACTCCCAGAGTTCACCAAGAAATATATTGGTAAGCTTTTCCCGAGTTTTGGATTTATCAGGTAGTTTGGCCACCAACTATAGACACTCCAATTTAGCATGTCGTTTCTCTAGACTTTTGGTCCAGTATTATACTTACCTGAATTGTACGTTCCATGAGCATTGTCTTGTCATCCACAACATGTCCGCTGGCCTTATTCTCGACGATATCTTTCATGGTGCTAACATCCTTGATCCCCAAAGCGCGAAGGTCTTCCCAGAGGCTTTTGTCCTCTGAGCCATCTTTGATATATGTCCCATTCCCCGTCTCAGTTGGCAATGGACGGTTGGCGAGGTGTACAAGTTTTGAGAATTTCTTAAAGCTGTCCACTATTCCGCCGTGCTCCGCGCTCATGTCATCCATAGATGGTCTCCTCATTGGTTCAGTATATGCCTCCGGCTCGTGGGAATTTCTAGGCTTGCTGCTTGAGCCCTCAACCTCTGGCGCCGCTTTCATCTTGTATGATCCGCTATTGCTAAACCGATATCTCTACAGTAAATGCGAAGGTTTGAACGTAAGACCCTGAGATAAGACATGGATCAGGCTCCAGGAATCGAGGAGGTTTGGTAGTATCTCTTATATACGGGGAATACTCGGGAAGAGAGACCAACAGTGGGAGGCATAATTTCAAGACGTCAACGACAGAGCCGATAGACGTTTCACAGCCGTGGTTGATACCCGCATAAGGTTGATAATTCGCGAGTGACTGATCTACAATTAGCACAAAGATAGCTGCATTTGGTTATTGCAATAAAGTCGTCCGGACTACAGCGCACAATAAGCGTAGATTAAGTTTCAAGCCCCATGGGGAATGGATCGGACATGAGATAAATGTGGGTCAAGAAGTACCACTTCCACTTACATGACATCAATGACTTTGTGTGGGTCGCTGAAACTACGATTTTTCTCCGACATGTCCATTGTTTCTCACTGCAGTAATTCAACTTATGTTATCCCGCTTGCATATTACCCCGGCAATTGTCGTCATGCCTGTGGTGTCAGCGTAACAAAACCCTATCTCAACTGTCCTGCAGCAGTGCTTCCACCGTCACTGTGGCCACATGTATGGCTGGAGCTCAGTCCCATCCCCCGTGAGTCATGGTCTGTCGGGAGTATATAATCTAAATATTACATCTTTCAGTTTAGGGGAAGCTGTTCTGAAGGTGGCGTAGGACCAAAGATCCATTCCATTGCTAGGGTCTAAATTCTACCCACACGAAGTTAAAATCGAATCCGCTTTGTCAAACAACTCTGAAAACTCCGAAAGCGAGGTAAGGAAACCGGCAAACAGATATGAGAATCGGTAGAGAATAATTTCGGCTTGCATATGATGTATCCTGTTCTGGTCATGTAACGCCTTGTTTTGGAGATTGGTGCCAATTCAATCTGAATTTCCTTTCATTTTTCATCATTATAGGTACAATGCCTAATGGCATCTGGAAGCCGTATTTCTTAGTCCTGACGTGCTGGGTCCTCCGCAGGTCGGTTGAGGAGCAATTCATCAATCTCTGCCATGATTTCTGGGGTGAGCCTTGGTAGCAACTTTAAGCTTTCGACATTATCAACAATCTGCGCAGGCCTTGAAGCGCCGGTAATCACAGATGATACGTTCTCATTCTTTAGACACCACGCAAGGGCAAGTTGAGACAGCTTGAATCCGAGTTGATCAGCCAGACCCTGTTTCCACTGGTTAGTTGTCGAATCCCCACAATGAAGTCGGTGCAAACAATTACTACCTTCAATTTTACTATTTTCTTGATGGTTCCCGCCCATTGATCGTTCTCCCAGTCACTCCTAACCTGGCTTGCGAATTTATCCTGGCTCTCTGCGAACCGCGAACCCGGTGGAGGTTGCGTGGTCGCGTCATTATATTTGCCGCTCAGCATCCCCATCTTTAGCGGAGAGAAAGTGGTAAGGCCAATTCCGCATCGAGAATATAGCCGTTGAAATTCTCCTTCGACCTTCTTCCGATCCAACATGTTGTAAAGGGGCTGCTCGACGATAGGGCCGACCAGGCCCAGCGCCTTGGCGATGCCGCAGGCTTCAGTGATCTCGTCTGCGGACCACTCTGACGTACCCCAATAAAAGGCCCACCCCTGGTCGATGACAAAGTTAAATGCGCGCACCGTCTCTTCCATTGGCGTTAGGCGATCGGGACGATGAGCATAAATGATATCAACATATTCGAGTTGTAATCGTCGCAGCGATGCCCGTGTCCCTTCGATGATGTGCTTCCGGGACAAGCCGTGATTATTGATGAGGATCTCGCCATTGTGAAGGCCCCAGTTAAGCTGAATAAAGATGCTCGTAAGTCATTTCTCGCTGTATCAATTGTGTCGTGTTGTGTACCTTTGTGCTGATGACCAGATCGCTTCGGGCCCACCCAAACTTTTTGATCGCTTGTCCCATAACGGCCTCCGATTGACCATTGGCATAGCTGCATCTGTTAAAGAATAATTCTCAATACTGGATGGGCAGGGAAAAGGTGATTACCTTTCCGCAGTGTCAAAGAAGTTGATTCCGCAGTCATAAGCCTGCTTCATGCAATCGAAAGTAATATCTGCGCTGCATCAGCGTTTACTCCGTTTTCCATCCGGAAATGCTCGTACTATCGCCGACATGGCCGCCGAACCTACAACACAGATCTTGTTAGCATGCCTTCTTTCTTGCAAAACTTCCACCAAATCAAAACTCACGTCAACCAGCCTCCAAGTCCAATCGCAGAAACGTGAAGGCCCGAGTTGCCCACACGACGATAGACCATATCTCTATTCTTGTTCGGCCAAGCCATTGTAAGTAGCAAATCTGTCCAATTGCAGTATGCGACGTGTAATTCCAGGTCAATTTTAAAACTGGGTTTTTAAGAGCGGCATCGCCGCAATTTATTGCGACCACCCACCGCACGCTGGACCTCATGACGCTTCTCGTAAGTACACTGGACTAGACTGGAGCTTGCGCCTCGACCGACGAGTCATAGATGGGCATATGGGTCACGCATCTGTGTTGCGCGAGGGGCCTGTCCCTCAATGGCGATAAGAACGAATGGAAAGTAATACCATACTGCAGTGCGGGGCTCGGGTAGAGAAATGGAGATCGGAGAAATGTTCGGAGGGGCACTTCTTCAACTGCATTGCATGCTTTCTCTTTAAGACTAGTCTTCCTCATGGCGATCCAATAGCCAGGCAGTTGAGAAGACGCGTCGCATTAGTTTGAAAATGCTGCCCAATTGGCAGTTGCCACTGAGGGTCCGGGTATTTTAGCCCTAAAGCCAAAAGGTGGAGCGATGGCGTGCGGAGTGGAGGCATTGGCGTAACTGCTCCCCATGAGTCTTCATGCAAGTTTTCTCTCCTATCTAGCTTATGGCCAGATTTTCTGATTCAAATCTTCCCCGCATTAACAGTCGTGTGCTGTCTCATGTTTGCGCTGATCTAACACTGTATCTGCCGGGCAATCGTTGTTATCGCAATAAACACTTACCCTCTGGAGGTATCGGATCGTACTTTGGTTGTCTTGACCGTTGAGGATTGGCGCTAGTGGCTTCATGATGCATAGTATGCATCTTTCACAGAGTTGACCGTCATCATGTCCTCCGCCAGACCGTGTGTAACCAAACGGGCCTGCGATGGATGCAAGATTCGGAAGATCCGTTGCGGCGGTGGCCAACCCTGCAGGTCCTGTACCAAGGCAGGAATAAAATGTACATATGTGCGGGTTCAGCAGTGTCGAGGGCCGAGGCGGTTGCGCTCGACGACCCAGTACCTTATCGAGCAGGCGCAATCTAACGGCGAAAGCCATGGCTACTCAGCCCCCCGCGGATCGGACATCATTGTGGAAAAGCTGAGTTTCAATACATTGCCGGTGCGACCGAGCGATGAATCGGAAAGGTCATTCTCAAGCTCACCTTCACTCTACTGAGTCTCCTCTTCTAAAATCATGCAGTCCCCGCATTTCGGTCGTTGCTCTCACCTCTCCCTTGTCCATCTACCACGTGCGCATGTATCCTGTATGGCCCATCGTAAATGTCGAAGACATTGTCTACACTCTTCAGCAAGATACCGATAGCAAAGACCATGGGACCTACGCTTTGGCGACAGCACTCGCCGCGGCAACAATAACTCAATTACGACTAGAACAAGGCCCCAGCTCTGGAGAATCACTCACGGCTGAAAAGCTAGCAGCAGAGTCGCTGCGCGCTCGAGACTTGTGCAACTACAGGCTAGACGCTACCTTGAACGGTATTCGCACATCCTTTTTCTTACACGTGTACTACGAAAATCAAAAGTCCGGAGGGAGTGAGTCACTCCTGTACCTCAGAGAAGCTATCTCAATGGCACAAATGATGGGCCTGCACCGCGAAGCGTCATACAGTGGTCTGTCCTTCGAGGAGCGACAGCTGCGTCGGCGCATCATTTGGCTGCTGTTTGTGACCGAACGGTAAGCTATTTCGACAGCGATTTTGGCCGTTATGTAGGACTAATTTGAACAGTGGCGTCTGTATCCTCCATAGGTTCCCGGTCGCCTTGAAGACGAACATTTCGCCGCCAGAGATCGATGAACACGACCAATCCCAAGTTCTCCCTGCCTTCCTGAAGCTCCTCAGCCTTTTCCAAAATTTCGAGAAGTCGGGGATGTTTGACATAATCCAGGACGAGAATTCGGAAATACAGCCAGGTACCAACCGAGCTGGGCATGTGGACTGGCCGTTCTTGGAGAGTCTTCAGCGGAATTTGCAGGACGGATCGATGCTTTTCGACCATATATCGGACGTGCAAAAAGCGGATCTGTGCGTTACCCGACACTGGATGCGAATGGTTTTATGGAAACTATCTCCAAAAAGGTCATTTACATCTTCCCCGTCCACAGAGTCCATGTCTCCCCATTTTCCTGTCAGTGTTGCGAAGGAACTGGTGGGCATTGTCTCACAGCTACCCCGATCCGCTATCGAGGCTCATGGCTTAGGTATGGAATTGAAAATCTACGAGGTTGCCAATTCTCTTGCGGATGCCATTAGCAGTCGAGCTATGCTGCCGCTGTCTCCCGAATGGGATGGTGACAACCGCCCCAATTATATATTGTTCCAACTCCACTCAATATTGTCCACCTTCCGCGGTGGGGGGAACAAAAAGCTGGTGGATATTCTTTACCGGAAGATGGCTGACGCACAGCTGATAGCTGGACCAGCATTATCAGGGGGTATCAGAACTTCTGAGAGGAAACCGCGTGTTTCTGGAACGCGCCGAGCATCATCCGAAGAATACGAAGCTCGGGCTAATAATGATCAGAACGCGAACCAAAATCCTGAACTGACCAATCATGAGCCCATGCCTGGAGGGTCAGGCTATCAATATCCCGATACTGTAGACCCCCTCCCACTCGCCTTTCAGTTCGATGCACATGATCTGGCCTTTGCATCAACTCAAGACGCAGGCTATCACGACCATGGCCCCCAATATTCGGGCGGGACTGACCTTTTTGGGTCTGTGTATGATGGAACGACCTCTGAACTCTCGCAATTCCTGTTAGACTCGAGTAGTGTAGCGATTGCATCCGAAGCAGTACAAACATTGTCACCCATTTGGTCCTCCCTTATGCCGATGAACGCGACTAGCGACGACTTGAACTCTCACATTCTACGAGCTACAACTCAGGATTTCTTATTTCCCGAGCCTGATTTCACAGCTGGTTCTACAAACAGTGACTTTGTTGGGCTATACTGAAGCTAACGCAATATCATCCCCCAGGCCAATATAAAGGCAGCTGGCATTAGTTAAAACTATTTATGCTACAACACGGGCTCAATACTTGAAGCGGAAATCCAGTCGCTTGTTCCCTTCTCCCTCCCGAGCGGCCTGATCGGATTGATACGCAACCTTGTCCACCGGGGCCAGGGCATCCCACTTCTTCTCTTTCTGTCGGTTCAGATAACGAAGGTACTCTCTCTGGAAAATAAACACTACCAGGGAGAACGCACAGATGGAAATAAGCACTCTGTTGCCGGTATAGTAGTAAGGCTTGTCGGCGTCTCGGTAGATTTCTGTTTTGTTCTCAGTCAGTTGGGCTTTTTTCCACGTTTCGTCGCTGGCCAGGGGACTCACGAGAAGAAATGACTGATCCCACTTGGACAATCACGTTATATGTCGCAGCCGAAATGGCTCGCTTCTTCACGTCAAATGTGTTCTCAGAAATCCACGCCGACACAATTGGGTGGAAGTACGGATAACCGGAAATCATTGTGGTGATAGCGAATCGGCCCCAGTCGTGTCCACCGCTTGGTAGAGCCAACAACGCCGCCAGTAACGGCAAAGTCCAGAACTCTCCAAACATACAGTGAAAGGTCCGTTCGCTAAAATACTCACTGCTGGTTGACAAGGCAAGCATGAGGATGATTTGGAGCGCTGCCGATGGGATCGAGAGCATATTAGAGTCGAAGGTGGAAAATCCGATTCGTTTGAGAGTGAGTGAGAGGTATGCCTGAACGGGACTTTGTGGTATATAGGCGACCAGGCCGACGATGTACAGGCCCCACATGGACTTGTCACCCCAAGCATGGAGAACGTCCTGGAGGGTGGCACGCTCGTGGATGTGTGTGAGTCCTTTGGAGGGGTCATCGCGCAGCAGGCGCTGTAGTTGTAACGGCTAGTCAACAACTGTTGAATATCTCAAATCTGTTGGAGACGGGGCGACATACATTTATCATGATTACCTCTTGCCGTTCTGAGTACCATGGCTTCGGGCAGAGCACGCTCTTGGTGTTGGTTGGTGAGCTCGGAAGGTAGAGGAAGCTCTACATTTCAGCAAATTAGCCCTCTCTGCCCGCATACACACATCACCCGGAGAGATGCCATGGAGGTGCAATTCTTACCACTAGACCGATCACGAATGTCAAAAGGCCTTCAATAAGGAACAACCAGAACCAACCCGTCTTTCCATGAACGCCACGCATCTCCAATATACCCGCAGCAAGCAAGGATGAAATAATCCGCGCCACCTGCAAAATTCAGTTCTGAGCCTCTTTCCAGAGCATTCCTTGTGGATAACAGTGTCTCACTTACGTTCAACGTTGACCAGAAAAACGCCAACCGCACACTGAGCTCTCTTGTTTTGTAGAAGTAGGTGGCGAAGAGAATGGTACCAGGGATAAAACCTCCCTCAAAGGCCCCGATCAAGGCACGCGTCACATAGAAGCTTGCCCGACCGGTCATCCACGCCTGTGTCCAAGACACCAGAGACCATAACATCATCATAATGGGAAGAACGCGCCGGAAGCCATAGCGCTTGATGAGTAGCTGAGCGGGAAACTCAGCTGCCAGGAAACAAACGAGTTGGATTGTGGTTCCCTAGAAGCGTCCATAAGCAAGGATCCAGATGACACGGAATCTGTTTGTACGTACATTATTGTAATCATTTGAGGAAAGTTTCAGATCATTGAGTAGATTATCCGTAAGTGCGTTTGACAGATTTCCGCGATCGAGTTGAAGGCCGAAGAACTACGTCTTGTCAATCTCAATGCTAGTAAGAAAATTCAATAGCAAGAGGAAGCATACATACCATCACACAAACCCAACTCAGAAGTAACAAATCTGTCTTGAATATAATCGCTCTCTCCTCCTTCGCGGTCCAGGAAGCCGAGGGATCAAACCGGTGGTATCCCTCAAAGGACTCATGCGGCGTTGTAACAGAAGCGAGGTTCTCCTGTCCGACGGCTATCGAGGCCTTAAATGAATCATCTTCCACCACTGTTTTCTGGTCCGTAGGGCCTTTGGAAGCCCGTTCGATATCAGCCATTTTCATGGACGTTTTTCTTTCCTTCTCTTGTCTTCACCCAAGGAAACAGCAAAGAATAATAGTAATGTATGGAGCTACACGAAACCCTGTAAAAAAGAACTGCACCTCCACTTTCAAGAGTGGTACTAAGGGATATTTATATATGATCGACCACGACGAACATACAATACATTGTTCAATGGTATCGCACCATTTTTAATCAGAAAAAAATAACCATCCACATCAGCACGGCACCTAGAGCTCTTACAATTTACAGTAGAAGCATGGCCAATGAATTCGCCGGCGGGGAATTTGCATCACTGTGCCTCCCGAGCACATCATCGACTAGCTTTGGAATGTTTGGTTCTTAGCTGAGGTGGCTTTACTCAGAGGGTTTAGTTTGCCGATGTGTCTGATATCTTTATTTTGATTTTAATACTCGTTGTTGTATGTACTCTCTTCCTATTCTATGAGAGAGTTTCTTCGCCCATGGACATTGAACAATAGAACAGGAACCGCACTCAGGCCTTTGCGGGGTTGCAGGCTCCCGCTCGAATTTTTTTTGTTTTTCCCCAGATTTTTTTCCTCGGCTCGACTAGTTCCCACCAAGGACAATTGACCGTTGCTAGTCTAGTGTCATCCCGAGAGGAATGAATACTTGGCGAGTTTGGTCTCCCGAGAATTTCGCCGATGCCCCACAGACCCTAGTGCGGGTACTACAGTGGAGAAATTTGGATCAGATGGCAATCATCAAGGTAGTTGATTGATATTGTCACGACGAACCATGTGGCCATGTGGTACAGGGACCGTGGGTAATTGTGATATTTGGTGAAGAAAGCACGCAGAGATAAGCATATGGCTTTATAGTATGTGGCTAGTGCTTGTGTCGAGATAGAGTATGTATCGTTGATTGGGATGGGTCTGGGGTGGTCTATTCCGGGTGTAGAATCCAGATGGTTGCTCTAGCTTCGGAGTTGTATATAGGTAGAAGGGGCTATGGCCTTTTAAGGGTCTAGGGCGAAGGAGATTGGGGCGTTGCGGACGACCCTTAGAATTCTACTTCAAGATTGACTGTGTTCACATGCATTGGGAAGAAAAAATCAGTCAAGTCAATATATTGACTTGACTAGGCCAAATTATGTGGCGAGGTGGTGCCGCTGTGGTGATCCTCGTTGGCCCGGTTAGGGAACTAGGTGATCAGGGAGGTTTTATGTCAATAGGGAAGCCTGTCCCCCGAGCTACGCCTGACAGGATGTGGCGAGATTACCTTGGGTCTACCGGTCTATTCGTGCGAGTCTACAAAGTGTAACACAACGGTGAGGTTTTAATTGTATCATCTCAGAGACGTGCTTGCCAAACCCCAATGGGAAGCAGGTCCGATATCACCTTCTGTAGTAGAATCGGTCTTACAAATGCCTGGCTTTGAAATAGGGTATAATGGTATAGCGTGTCCTGCGGACTGGAGAAGGGTGTGCCAGCAACTATGGAAGTAGGAGGTGTGTGAAAGTTTTGTTGTTATAAGAGGACGAAGTTGCCCCGTTAGGTCAGATATTTTATTAGGCTCCTCTCTTCGTCAAGTGTGAGATAACTTTCAATATAAAATCCATAGATGCTAGGCATGAGTAATACAAAGTATACTCGAAAACTAATGTTCAAACCAAACAGACTTCAACCAATCACAAGAAGCGTGTATCAAACAAACAATTACCCAAACCAGCCGTCCTCAAAAGCAACAAACACCTTCCATCAGCTCTATTATTCCTCTTCATCTCCACTCTCAACCCCAGAATCTGAACGCCAACAGCATTGCCCCTCGCATCAACCTCGAAAACAAACGAATCCAGCGCCCGGCCTTCCCACTTAAACTTATCCACATCCAACCACGACACACAAGTAGATGTCCCCAGAATCGGCAAGCTCATTCTTATCCGGATAAACTGCTCTAAACGCCACCTTAGACCCACCATCCTCAGTTTTCTGAATCAAACCCGTCGGATACAATCTAATACTCAGCGCATCAGGATCCTCAACCCCGATCAACGTACCCAGCGTCTCCCTAAGGTCCGCCCGATTACTGACAAATCCCTCAACAAACATTCCAGGCAAACGATCAACTTTCACAGTAATGAACGAATCCACAACTGAAGCCGTGGATAAACCATTAAAGTTCGCGCCGACCTGCATAACAGCTATTTTCATCGACGCCGACAAAATTCCGTCACCGATGATATCGGCGTGAGCGTTGAGGTCCGGGGCGGAAACACTGTCGGCGGCTAGAACGGTGAAGCCGACGTTGTAGTTGGGGACTAGGCCGATGTATGAGCTGTATTGACCGACTGAGCTGTAGTAGGTGTAAATGTCGACCATGGAGGTGCTGGGGTAGTTTCCGCTGCTGTAGATGATCCAGGGGTAGCCGATTGAGTTTGCGGGGTTAGAGGTGTGAGAGCTTGGTTCTAGCGGTTTGTTTGGGACTTGGTGAGGAGCGTTGAGTTCAGGATTGCTTTGCCGGAGAGGGAAAGGTGGGTTACTGTTGAGTAGAGGGAAAGGGCTCTGGTTGATGTTTGTTAGATTGGGATGTGAGGGTTTCGGGGGCAGGGGCGAGACTTACGGTGCTTCTCCTGAGAATTGGGTGGTCCAGCCGCTGTTCTTTGGGTTGGATGGAAGGACGACAAAGTATGTGTTTAACGGTGTGTTTAGGCTCGTCTGGCTGAGGGACAGGGGGTCGAGGATGCGGGTCTCGAGAATCTCGGTAAATGATTGACCTGTGGGCTTCTCGATGATATAGCCTAGAAGCATTGGAGTAGATAGGGGTTACTCCGGGCGGAGCGACTGGTTTTGCTGAGCCAATGCGGCTAGGAATTCTGGAGAGCGATTTGGTTTAGCCTATGATGAATGTTTTAACTCGGCGTTGAGTCACATACCATCTTGAGTTTGGTTGATCGATGTAGAGCCGGGATAGCAGTCCATAGATGGTGGTAAACCCTCATGGACGTTACTAGCCTCCTCGCTCAAGTCGCCAATGCAATCTAGAAAAACCGGTCAGGCGACACATCTCATACAATGTTGAGCACGATACTTACAGTCCCTAGGAAGGCCCGCCATGTGGCTAGCTAGCCACCCAACGGTAACATCCTCCCAGTATATATAGTGAAGTGAACTTTGCTTTGTGCTTGCGCCTTCTGAGCTTGGGGATAGATCGGAAAGATACTTCGTCACAGGATCGTTCCAGATACCGTCCCGTGCTTCAGCCAGAAGGGTCCACACGGTGAAGATTTGCGTAAGCCCACCGATGCGATAAATGTTGTTCTGGACGATGGTGTGGGCATAATTAGACGCATTGCGCATTGAGGGAGCAGTATAGTGATATTCGTAGAAGAATGGATGGTTACTCGAACTTCACTGATTGGTGGAGAAGAGCGATAGACTGAACGATGTGGTATTGGGAGAGACGTCTCCATGGTCACCTGTTCTCTGACTGTATAGCTCATCAAGGCACTTGGTGAGATCCTTCAGAGCAGCGACAGAGGTTGTCGAATTTGCATCAAGCGTAAATGCAGGATAGGCCGGTCCTAGAAGCGGACATGGTGTAAATGAAAGGACCGCGAGGGAAAAAAGGGAAGCGAGGGAAAGTGCAATACGGACGAAGTTTCCCATTGTTGATTGTAAGAAATAACTGTCTGCTTGGGTTGAGTCTGAAGGCTTATCATGCCCCTGTCGCTGGATATTTATTCTATAAGGCTCGGATCGGATATAGAGTATGGGGAAACCTTGCAGCTACTTTGGCCCCATTGGGGTTGTCGGGTTGGGTCGGAGATGCGACCAAGCCTCAATACTAAAAGTAGGAGACTACTACGCCAGGATCCTTACAGGGTACTTGAGAGAGAAAGTTAAAAAGAAGTAAGTTCAATTATCCACATAATGCACCTTGTAATTGCTGACAAAATGAATAGAAGATACAGCATATTACATCCAATCACCTAACGTCTGATCAATATTTCCAGGGGAAAAGAAGTCATGGGTCCACTGAAAATCGCTCCCATACGCAGCGAAAGAATCCTGCCTGGGTAAGTATTCCGGTATAGTTGACGCGTCAGAAGCCAGTCCAGGATCGATGTTCAAGCCAGAACCTCCTGACCCAGCTTCACCGAGAGGATTGGCAGTCGTATCTATTTTCTCGAAATAGCCAGCAAACCAGCCTTGGATACGGGATACGCGCCTCTCAAAATCAACAAACACATCCCGATCCCCCATTCATGTCAATTTGCGTGGTAGACAATGATCCTACTCTCTCCCGCAGGTGTGCCATAGTTTCCAGCCATGCGTCTGTTCGCGACTGCAAAACAGCTTGCCTCATCCGGGAAGCTGCGACGACCTGCCTACATGCAACGAGTAAGCAGAAGGCCATCTGTACCCATTGCGTATTATTAAATCCTAGCTCGCAAGCAGGAGGAAGGTTAAGGTACAGATTGAGGATAGCTTCTGCAGCAGTGAGCCCGGCACAGAAAACATCGTCCCACCACGACAGAGAAACGGAGAAATGTGCGGCTCTAGAAGGCTGTGTCGCTTGCTGGGATAAGCTAAGCTGATATAAGCAGAGTTCAGTGGCACGGAACTGCATAGCTAAAATGGCTAGCGGGATTTAAGCCAAAGGGCGTTAGCATGGCAAAATTATTATTATTCCAAGAGCTGACGCTACTCACGAGTGTCACTTAATCTTGTTGGCAGTTGACTGTGCAATCTCTGCAAGTTTGATTTGATACTGCTGATATATATTTCCGCCACTGAGCCGGAACTGTTTTCCCAAGATAGACTATTGATCTTTTCTGCGATGACCTGTAACTGGAACAAGTGTAAGATGCACTTGTCATAGGGATGCTCACCCGCATCATATAGGCACCTGCAGCACTCTTCAAGGAAAGACGATATATCGGGAAACAGGAAGGTTTGTGCAATAGCACTGCAATCCTAACTTGCGCATACAAGTTACTCGTCCGTCGCATAGGGAATTCCAAGTAGGTCAGCTTACGTTGATGACAAGTAGTAGCAACCCACAACAGCCCTTTGCTCGTCATGACCCCACGATGGTCGAATATGTTCTGCATTATCGAGAGTGTAGTCCTGTTTGAAACGGAGTGCTGTTTTCCATGTTTTTGTTTGAGGTGGTCGATCTAACCGCAGCTCCACCATCAATCCAAGGGCTAACTGGAGGAACTGTATATAGCGATGGGGTCTTGAATGATAATGGGACCTGCCAAGTATTTTAGTTAGGTTTCCAACGTGAATTCTCCAGACATGGTCACCATGCGAGAAAGACCAAAAGCCCCTGTAGCAAGTCAAAAGAGACGTGTCCACCAAGGATCATGCGAGTAGAAATGACTTTCTTGACCTCAGCACCTAGTAGCCGCTGCAAAGGCATATTTGTGTGCGACGCAGACGCGAGTACAGCTAAAAAAAGGAATGGCTTTTCTTTCCGGAGTTCCAAAACCGTGACCTGCGGTGAAATGACAACAAATGGGAAATGGACGGTCACTTGGGTCCTGAAAATATCTAGGAAATATTGCGCACCCTCCATGCCCAAGAGTGCACGGCCAATGGCATCTTTTTCGCTGGTGTCGCGTCCTTCAGCGACTGACAGACTTATACCATTGCCTGAGCTCTTTGTAGTCACTGAGCTCAGATCGCGGTTGGCTACAAGCTCGTTAATTCTTGATTCTAGAGCTTCGATCTGTCTAGGTTGAACAGTTAGCTTTCCAACCACAAGGCAAGATCATTTAGGACACTCACCGGTCTTTTTGAAACCCATAGAAACGTCGACCCGTCTCACGATACAGGCATTCTTTGCCCAAGCGGCGACACCTTTCAAATCCTGATCAGTAGTAGCTTGGATTAATCGGTCCTTCGCTTAGGCTTACCGGGCGCATAGGTCGGAATCGCCGGAACCCCGAAGACATCGCACCTTAAGACTTGGCACAATTCACGCAGGTGCTGGAGAGCCGCATGATAGTATCCAATCAAAGTTTGATCACTAAGAAATTCATGGAATGTGCGATTCAAAACCGATTTATTCCCCCTCGAGTTTCTTGCGGCTGAAAGAGAAGAATTGGATGGCTTTTTGGCAAATTCCCGGCGCTGAAACCAGGATGAGCTAAGATAGACCGAGGCTGTGCACTAAACTGCTAGACGCGTCCTAGTTCTCCAGCGAGTGAGCTAGTGCAATCCATGCCTAGCCACTACGCCCCACAACCGTTGACCCATGATATGCGAACTGGAGCTCTCTGGAAGCGATGACGACCTAAACCTTCTGGTAATACCAGTGAGATATTGTTGAATACTGTTACTGGTATGGCCTCGTTGGCGGCCAGACGTGTGAAAGAAATACAAATCATACATCCAGCGTCTGAACCATGATACCTTCAGACTGCGGGTGACGCTCCTATTGGTGTGGTGACAGAATTGAGAAGCTTCAGCACATCGCATATGCACACACTGCCTGTTGAAGGCTGTAAGTAAGCCCACAGGAACTTAGAATTGAGTCCCTTGTAGTAGGCAAACAAACTCTGTTTTTCCACCTCCAAGGTGTCATACAGAGTTGCCTTTCTAGCATAACCCGGGAGCAGTGGAGCTCACTGAAACATTTGAAGGCAATCAAAGAAAAACAGCGAAGACAACATATCTATGGATTCCCTGACCCAAGTGTCTCCTTTACTTATGCCGAGTGGAGATATGGCAAGAATACCAGTCGGCCCATCGACCCGATACCAGGCAATCAGTACTAAAATGTCAACCTGCCAGAAATTGGTGACGGACTTCAGGTTATCGTAAAGGTTTCAAGCATTGATCTCACACCAAGCCGACCCACGTATGATGGAGATTCCGTGTTCCAAGTGGCAGGCTTATTGAACGAGCATATTGTTGCGACCGCAGAGTGCTACTACGACGTGGAGAACATTCAAACATTCAAGGAGCTCGTGTCTCGTCCTAACAAGAAGCCCGTGTGAATGAATACGAGTTCAACATTTTTTGGCTAGATAAGCTGGAGCGAGCCTGGGATATTCTCTACTGCGATTACCACGATAAAGATTCCTACCCTCAGGTGCTGCAGGATCTCGGCTCCATAGCCACGGAAACTACTGGTTGGTTGGTTGTTGGCCCAACCCCTTGCGGTACAAGGCCGAGCCCTTCACACTGGCAAACTCCTCAAAACCTGGGCATCTTTGCTATATCACTCTTCATCTCATTGATCCTCATTACCGTATTTGCTCAATCCGGAATGTAGCAGCATAGCTGGTGGAAGAGGGCAGCGCTGGAAGCATCCCGTCTTCCTGGATCGATGCCCCCAGGACATGTGAGAATGATCGAAGATCGAATGGATGACTGGTGGATGAGTTCAGAGGTGGCTACAGTACGCCGTCAAAATGAGGTCGGGAGAGTAAAAGCCTTGGAAGAGTTGAATAGGTACCTTGGCACTGAAAGATACGAGTTCTGGGATTTTATAATAACGGTAACCAATGGGTGGCCTAGTAACGAGAAAGTAGATACTGCCGAGTAAACCCGAGTAAACTGGAGCTTATATTATACCTCGCCGTGCTTGACTTTCCTCTCTTTTGTTATATTCTAGATATCTCTTTTCCGTTTAATTTATATTCATAACGTTATCACTACCATGTCCGCCAATGGAGACTTCTCCGATGTATTGGCTAATCTGTATACTAGACCGAGATACTAAGTAATATAAGTGGTTGATTTATGAGTGGTTAGTGCGAGGCAATGCCACATCATGTCTCTGCCTAGTCTTGACCCGATATCTAGACTCGTAAACTGCGTTGCGATAAGGTCTAAACCCTCCCAGCGGGCTATCATCCAAAATTCTTTGCGACCATCTTCTGAATACGTGAATTAAAATTGAATATCATCAGCAATATCTGCTCATGGGAAAATATATCATTTTGGGATATGCTTAATTTGGGTAGTATAGGTATAGTTTCCAGAAACCCTGTGGAGCTGGATGCAGACATAATAATATGTCGCATGGATGTACAAGGAGCAAAAGGAGAACGAAGAATGAGCATAGCCAGAATAAATGACGGCAGTACATGCGCAATACCTGACGACTATTAGGGGTAGAATAGCAAATGGCGCATGGGATACTGGGCAGCCATGGAGGAAGCAGAGTAATATGATAAGTTATTAACCAGTGGGAAAACCCAGGAGCACGGGAGGAGCAACCCAGATCATGCAGGCTTACGTGTACGATGTCTGCGGAATCGACTTCAATCCATGATTCTCATGTTCCGACCAAGAGAACTCTCATGTATACAGTTGCGGGGGCGTGCATAAAACCCTTCAGTAAGCCAAGAATGTTGGCTTCCGTAAAACGTGAACATCTTAGATCTCATGCCTTGGTAAGGATTGATGTACTAGTTACAGTCTCCCAGCGAATCAAAACAGCCTTACTGCATACGTTATGAATTTTGAAAAATGGTCATTTGATGTGTCACGCGTAAAGCATACGAGTTAACTCTCGGGCCGGAAAGCTCCTTGGGCATGACTGCCTGCAGTATCCTATGTATTTATAGATAAACATGTGAAACACGAATTCATTATTATCCTCGCAGAAAAAAAAATGGAAATAGGGGAAAGGGTTTTGCCAAGATTCTATTCTCGCAACGAAACAGGCTTTCGTAGTCGTGAGGCAGTAAAGGTAGACGATGGCCCTCCGGTATCACCGATTCCCGCTGGCACGCCAAACTCAGGCGCCCTAGAATAGGTCAGTCTCGGATTATGTCCCTACGATCTGATCACCTGAACTCACAAGGAACTTCAATTTACCATCAACATTCTCGATCTTGTCTGATAGCATCATACCCTGGCGACCTCGAGACCCACCATCTTTCATAGGTAGATCGGCGCACAACTTAGGACCCCAGGGGGTCTGTTCCAATACGATGTTGCGGGCAGAGTGGGTAAAATTAGATCCTCCCCAGATAAACCAACCTAAGCGCGTCAGTAATAAACTACTGTGGGTGAGTGTAAGAACGACGACGTGGGGGTAATACCATCAGTGTTTCCAATGTGATCATCTAGGCGAATTCTGCGATCATGGTATTTTCCTTGTGTATCGCGCACCTCAGCGGAAAGCATTGTATACCCATCTTTCTCTTTGATATGAATGTTACGGCATGATTGATGGAAAGACATATTGAGACGGGCCTGCGGTGATGAAGTAACTACGTTTTGGGGGTTGAAGTTTGTATGTGGGCAAGTGTGAAACAAGAGAGATAGGGATGCCATCGAGGTCACAGAGTTTTATAACACTATCCGGCACACAGTAGAAGTGAAGACAGTAATTGACTGGCTGTCTGCGCATTGCTGCCTTACGAGGATGGATGGGAGGGTTTCTATGCAGAGTGACGAAGTGCTCCAATATTAGAATAGTGGTGGGTTGAGGTGTCAAACATACCATCAGAACTTATCGGCTCCTAAGAAAGTTTGAAGTTAAAATCCTGACCATCATGGCAATATTTCAGGTGTGTTTATTGTGTAAGTTCACATTGTTAAGTAGGTATAGGTGGTTCTACTGGTTTTCCACAGCGCCATTAACCGTTACTTGCCTCATTCCTGTGACCTTTCGCACGAGGCATGTGGCAGAGTCATCTCCTGCCTACTATATGCGCAGTAGCAGGTCTAACATAGATTCTCGATTTGAAATCATTGTGGCACTGCATCGGGCACAAAACTTTATTCCAGTACAGATTCAGCTATCTTGCTACGTGCTAAATATGCAATTAACATGCTCTGTGAAGTCACTAGGTTTACAAATCTGAATAATTCACTAGTTCTAAGCATAGGAACCCGTTTACTCTCTCCCTATTTCAGACTACAAAGGTTATGTTTTAGTGGCGTGTACATTACCAAAATAGGAATAAATGTGTTCGGTGGTGTTTGTGTCTTCCAATTAATAACCAAAATTAATTAATTTGGTGTTCAAAAAGTGTATAATCGAAATCTTCAGAGGGTATCATGTCGTCCATAAACGGCCTAATCAGCCCTTTGAAGAGAGCTACCATGTGAACAGCCCGCCGCATACTACATATAAATGCCCGAAAATCGCGTATCCAGCATGTTCGATGATCAATCCCACTTATTATCAAGACGGTGTACTCATTGCCTCAGTCACTACCTCGTACTACTCCAGATACAAAGCGGCTTCCCGATCGGGTTAGTCGGCTGGGTGATCGCACCTCCGCATTGGGATTGCCTAAGAGCATATCAACCTCTTTCCTCAAATACACTGACATTTTACCCATCTCTCATCTGCTGCATAACCAAGTTGCGTTTTCTCTTCCCATACTCCAATAGGGACAGTCCCACTATGGACTCTCTTTAATTCATCCACGTGTGAGCTATCGCTCTCTACTCTGCCGATCGAATGCAGGCAGGCTATGTCAGCTCGATGATTTGGAGGCACTGAGGGCAGCCATTCTGTCCCACTCCTCCTTATGCTCTACTTTCGTCAATCGCAAGGAAGCTTTCCTGGGCCGACGTCTAACAAATCTGGTTCCTCCAGAATTGCTTTCGGATACCGCATTCGCGTATACTTTAAGTGTGGAGGTAGAGCAGTGGGCGCGTGAAAGAGTACTTTCCATCTTGGAGCAGCATAACGGCCATTAGATACCCACATCATTCCGTTGGACATTCCAGACTCCCTCTGAGACCCAGGACCTGTACCAACATGTGAAATCCTTCACTGCCGACTTTATTTCTGCCCCCTGCAGTTGCATTCCATCTCGCCCCAGCAGCCTCCATCATCGGCCGAGTGGTGTCGGGTGGCCGGAAGCTTCTATATCATCGAGGTCTACAGACACCTGTGTCGCCGCAGGGATTGAAGGCACGACAAGAACAATAAGTCATTGTCAGGTTTCAAATACAATGAGCAAAGCAATGGGAAAACTATTACAGACATCATGCTCTCTGGGAGCTTGAACACATAGCTTGGTTGGTGAATACCTTTTCCGACAGATACGAATGATAAACCAGCGTCATTTTCACACCCATAGATATAGTGAAATAGCGATTTTGTATCCCGTCCCAAAAGGCTACCCTACCTGCAGAATCCCTGTCAGGATAGGATGGTCGCCATCCCACCAGGACGGGAAACTTTGCCATCTTCGAACTAGATCTGGGTCTTCAATTATTCACTCGTGCCTTGTCTCAGCCAGTGGCCTTAGCAGCATATGATATATCTGCGCATCCAGTGCGAGGCGCTCTATGGTCGGGTGCTTAGTTCGCAAAATGATCGCGCCCTTTTCCATACTACCTGTGATTAGATGTCGTCTGGGGAAAAATCAAAGGCTCCCGCAACGATTGCTTGACGAGAGTATTGAGTTCCTTCCCTCGCAATTGCGTTTGGTTGGCAAGCGCACACGATATCATTCACAATGGCCTCCGTACAGTCCATTTTATAGGCAGCCCTAGGAGGAATTCATCTAGAAGAGCTTTGACCCGCAGCTCCATATCATACTCAGTGAGGGCAAGGTACGCTCTAATTCGTTCACATATTTCTTCCCATTCCACGTCCTGAAAGTCGGAACTTTCCTTGCCTAATAACCCGGGCACATTATGGATGTTCTCTTATAGTCTTAGCTACAGCAATTCAACAGATCAATGCTATGCGAGACAAGGACCAGAAATCACCCACCAGTACATCTAAGGTTGTATAGGGGGAAGACCCAAAGATGTTGCGTCTCTACACCTATATCCTAGCCACAAGGCAACAAGCTATCATGGAACATCAAAACTGACAAAGGGGGTTCAACGAAGTGTTTCCGGGACACAAACTGGTTACGAGTGTGGAGCAGCTCGAACCTGGAATTGTTATGGAGCTCCCAGATTAGGATGCCATGGCAAAAGCCAACGCATGAAGTGATGGCACAGATACGGTCGCTGCTCAAGCGAAAGGCTACCTGGATTGGCACGCAAGCCTAGTTCCGAAAAAAGGGCTCTGTCAGCACACAGACATACACAGATACGCGTATCTCATCTCGGAATTCAGGGCTTCCGTAAATTCACTGGAATCATTTAAGAACTGCGAGGTTGGAAGTCGCACCGACAAGCCTTAGCCGGGACGATTATTTACTAGTTTGATCCAAAGCCTAATAAAAGTAAAAAAAGATTATATAGTAAGAGCTAGTCTATCGATGTTAGGTAGTCATCTCACCTCACACTAAGGTCTGTCATTTCTGAGGATCGGAGATAGTTACATGGAAGAAACCTACGACCAGCGATTTGCCTTATGTGAAGCTTCAAGATAATCTACCATGGATTGTACATGTGGATGTAAGAAGAATTACGTAAAGCAGTGTTTGTAGTCTTATAGAACACAATGATAAGATTGACTAAACTGACTCGACGGGCGGAGCATTAGCCCCCAAACATGCAGACATGGGCAACGGCTTCCAGAGCTGAATTATCATTATTAATCAAGTTTAACGCCCATATAGAGCCTTTGGCTATGACAGACGCATGTTCCTATGCAGTGGCCCTAGGCCACTGCCTCCTGTTGGTCCCTAGGAGCCCTGCCAGCCCCTATATCGTTTGTTTGTTCATTCTCGCCCTCTTCCTCGCCCGAGCGGCCTATCTGCGCCAGGATCTTTGAGCTATGCCCTCCTTAATATTCAGTGCCTGCTGGGTATTACCTAGGCGTACCTAGGTTGCCCTCTCTTCTACCCCTCCCCTACTTCCTAATTCCTCCACCAGTTCTAGGCCCCTAAATTGATGCACCCCTAGAGGCCCTGTTTGCTTTCCGTGCTGCCTCCCGGGGCAGCGAGATACATTAACTTGCTTTGTGATATGTTGCTATTTCTATCGTTCAGTACGTCTGGACCAAGTCACCTGCATTTATAGAGCTTTTCTCGCATCTCCGTTGGCTACAAATAAGCTCATCTACAGCTAATCAGGGTCCATTTACTGGTGGTAAATCTTTAGAAAAGAGGGTAACTAGGATATAAAAGTTGATATGAACTCTCTGCTCTGCAGTATCGGCTTACTTTCATTGATCTATCAGCATAGGACAAGGAGCCTACATACTGCTAGAGTCAAGAAGCCAGGAGCCCCACCACCGCCGTCGAAGTAATTAAAACATTTTTAATTGAATGGTTGGTATATTAAGAAATTTATAGGCTTCTTTGAAGATCACTCCTAATATAAAGCTGACGCACTCTAGCCTAATAGAGCTAATGGAAAAAGTATGTCTTTAGTTTTTTGCGCACGGCAAATAATGTTAGTGTGTTAGCAGAGTTAGATGCAGATCATCATCATATTAAGGAGAGCCGTATGCCAGAGCTTGTTTAGTGTCGACACTCCACGTCGCGGCGTGCAGACTCTTATGCAACAGGAAAACTAATCTAGCCTTAATCATATCCAATAGCCTTGTTTGATTTTGCCTAGATAGTATTTGTTTCTTTTTCAGAAATTTTCTTGTTCACTCTCCCCACTATTTCCATCTCCCTTAATATCCAAGAAAGCTTTAGCTTTACAACGACTCCTATGAACCACATTACACCTTTTATTTTACTGTGTCACTATCTGCTTTATTCAACAGTTGGGCAGTGGCATAAATACCTTTTCCACGTAGTATCAACAGTTGAAGGGCTCGTGCAGGCTGCCGCTTCCGTACATCCCGTCATGATGAGGGGGATAGGGACAAATTCTCTAAATAAGATCACTGGCTAATATCATATTCTGGCAGGCTGCTGGGCATCTTCTGGGTACACCGCAGAGGGATGTGCGGCTCTCGAGCAGCAATTGAGGCAATGCATGGATGCACCTGTACGTTTCTTTGTCCGAACAACTTTGTGTGTAATTAGTTATATACCCTGTGCCACAAGAGGAGATGACCGCCTTCACGTACTGATAGAAGATTGACTAAACGATTTATGTGCGGTGCATGTACCATTTTTCATGGAAGCACCTACATATTGTATTCTTTCCATCAGCAAATATACATTTACAAAAGAAATAGTCTCCAGTCAACCCTGTTCGCCCTTCGGAGGCAATCAGTTCGGGTACACTGTTTTCTTTTTGCTTGCAATATAGTCTCCGAAATATAGTGGCGGTTTACCATTTTGCCTTACAGATTTGAGTTTCACACGAAGGGTAAGCTGATCAGTGAAATGGAGTTATGTATCTTGTTCTAGTCCCTACCTCTCATATCATTGCTTCGAAGCCGCTTGGGGGAGGCCAAGGGCGAGAAAGGCGAAGAAGGATTGGAAGAAGTGCCGCCAAAGCTTGAGAAGCCCACACAGTTTTGACCAGACTAGTGAAAATATTAGTCCATATCAGACAAATAAAAGCCCAATAAGTAAAGGTAATAATAAAAAAATAAGCAGGAACAAATAGCAGAGGGGTAATAGAAAAAGGAAACCCTTGGCTTAGGATTGGTTATATCACAACACCCAGACAACCTACTCCCCTCACCCTCTTTTTTTCCATTTCCTTTCAGAGGCCGCACTTCCTTGGTGGCCCCCGCAGAGGCTGCCTACTTTCATTCGTGAAACCGGTCTCTACGATACCGTTACAATTACTCTCTCCGGCTTTTTCTAATTAATGTTATCCCACTCAAGCCTGCTTACCCCATAAAGCTATTACAAATAGAATGGCTAGACATCAAAGCTAATTTTTACTTTAATATAGTGGTATGCAAAAAAAGAAATTCTATTTGTTCATAGTGCTTTACTGAAGGAAAGGTGTATATATAACTATTTTCCCAAGCTTTGCAACAAAGCGAGAGATTGGGGTTGTCATAAAACTAATAACACTAAAACGGAAGACATCATCATGACACCTTATTCTCCTTGGAGTGTTGACAAGCAAACAAAAAACACTAGAAAGACGATCAACCCTAAAAAGCTTGAGCTGAGGAAGTGGAATCCTGAGTCTAAATACTTGAAATCAGAGCTAGACGAGGCATTCGATTTCAACAGCCACGAAACAGAGGTTTTCGGGTCTAGAACTGAAAGATATGCAAAGTATAAGTTTCTTAACTCTAATAAATCAACTAGTGATGAGGGATTGAGTTCAGGTTCTGTGCGTACTCACAAAATTTTACTTCAACGAGAAAATATTGACATATACAGAATGATGAAGATGAGCTCGAAGGTATTGTCGTTCTTGATAAACGAGAAGTTGATACAGCCGACAGCAAAAAGAGTCAGTTCCTTGTGGAGTGCTGGATTGACAGGAAGTATTTTGAGTTATTTACTAAATTAATAAGAATGTCATGAACTAATCTGTCAAGGTACACACACAATTTATTAACGCCCAGCGGCTAAGCCGAAAGGGCAACTATCGCTAGTCTACTAGTACATTTCCCAATATATGCCTTGTCTCCTTATAGCCCATACAAATTCACTTTTAGCTTATGTCGTCTCATCTGTCAGCGTTGTAGGGGATTCTCGTGGGTTAGTAATTTTGTTACAGTAGTAGGCTGGCTTGAAGTCGCTTCTTCAAGTGTTCAACATCCTATCTTCGGCAGCTGAAGCGCGTCTACCGTGTGTGGCACGAGGTGGTTGATGTGAGTTAGGTCGGGAAGAGTGGGTGATTTGTGTTCATCTACATGGTTAAGTGGCTTCGAGTCGGCCCGTGGCGATTGCGAACCGTATTGAGGTCCGTACCGCTTTGAAGTTTGGGGTCCAGTTTTGATTATCTGAAGGCGATTTTCCTCCCAGGAAGAAGGATATGCTGCCTTGGTGAGTGTTGATACATTGCAGCATTTCTGTCCGATGTGCCGTCCACTTCCGACATCGAAAGAGGAAGTGCTCGATGGTTTCTCTTGCTTGTCCACATGCACACTGATCCGTCTGCGCAACGTTGATTCGGTAGAGATACCCATTTAATCTTGCCATGCCAGTCTGGAGTTGAGCCAGCACACTCGCTTCTTTCCGCGATAATCGATAGTACATGTACAGTAAATGCACATACAGCCCTGTGCCAAGCCAAGGGTCATTACTAAGTGGTCAAAGGTGGTCAGTTCTATATTGTACCCACTGTATCTAAAGCGGTATATGGCATGTTATGATTGTCTCTACGAGGTACTTTTTCAGAAACTATATAGGATTTTTTAGTGTGGTGTTTAGTCTTCTTTCTTTTAATACTGCCACCAGCCCGTATTGGTTCGTTTGCTTCCGGGTTAAGAAGATTTTAGACTGAAATGCAGTTTTGGACTCGGTATGCGTTGTGCTATATTTGTACGGGATAGATACTTGTTTCTTGAAGGGTGATGGATCAAGGCTCAGGTCTAATCTAACTGATAACTAATTGAAAGAATCAAATGCTGGTGTTGCCCTGGCCCAAACACAATTCAGTCATCATTCAAACTTGACACAGACCGACACTGGAGACTAGAAGCAACACTAGCGTCCCATATCTAAGTTCGATTATAACAACTGATCGGTTACCGGTACAGTCAAGAGCCGGGAACACTATGCATATCTGCCCTATAGGTAATCAAGAACCCATTAAACAAGTCTGGTCAGCGTATTAATTGCGCTATTCTGCAAGCAGCCGTGGAACTGAAAGCACGGGGATACCCCCTTCGTCTTCAGTGGATCCCTGGCCATTGCGACGATCCCGGAAATCACGCAGTAGCTAAGGAAGCCGTGAGTCTGAAAGGAACACACGCGTTTTGATTCCAGCGCCAGCTCTCATGAGGAAGAGGATATATTCGGGATTAGGTCTTGAACAAATGGCAACAAGGGTAAAAGATACCTAAGAAAGGGGGCATCTACGCCGAATTGATGGCACGCTCCCTTCTATACACGCTTCAGCGACTACACCGCTCGTTGTCTAGGAGCCAAGCTTATTTACCAACACAATTACAGACTGGTCATCCGCGGCTGGCACCCATAGGAAACCCCTTCACTTTCGGCAGGGTAATAAATGTGAGTGTGGGACGAAAGAAACTGCATATGTCCTTGTCAACTGCTCTAAACTAAGGGCTCTACGACAAAACCTACGGAAAGGAATTGGTGGAGAATTAATTATATCTTGTTTTTTCTGGGAGCAAGGGGCCAAGCAGGAAAAGAAGATAATTTAAACAGCTCTACCCAGTACAGCACACCTGCTGTGGTGCTGGTATTCGCGGAAAAATGCGGTAGGTTTCGCGAAACCACGGATCGCGAAACCGCGGATCCGGAAACCAAGGCAAATAGGCCACGACAGGCCGTGACGAGGCTCTTTAAGTTCGTCCGCATGAAAAAGTATACTGTAAAATAGGCATAAAAGAATAGCTATAGTTGTTGTAGCCTATATACCGCCAACGGAGCTGAATTTACCACTAGGCCAAAATTCGAATCTGTACCCAGTCTAGTGTATAGTGGTTTATAAACAACTAACGGCGAGGGGCCGGGGTAAATAGACAAACCAACCAATCAAGCAGTTGTACCTGGCAATTTTATTAGATCAGGGTGTTTTGAAAAGTGGTTATTATAAAGTTCAAGGAAGACTTACCCTGTTTATCAACATAAATGGCAGCTGTACAGTCTCACCAAGTCAGCTTTTTGCACTGATCCACATTTTGAACAGCATCAGATGCACATGCTGCAGACAACTTCTGCCAAAAGAGTATGGCGGCGATCATGATATGTGCATGCATGATAAAATTGCGAGTAGAAGCGCATCCGAGTTTGTTAAGTCTCTGGGAGATTCGTAGTACATAGCCCAAGCCACCAATCGTATTCAAAAATAAATATGCGAGAAAAGGAGCGGCCATCGGCAGTCAACAAGCAGACGGCCAGAAGGTCGCATGGATCACAGAAATCAAGGCGAGCATCCCGTATGTGAGGCACATAATAGAAAAGTTCGCCTTAGACTGCAAACAACAAGATACGCATTTCCTTGCGGTCAGAGTAAATATTGCCACATAGATTGCGAGTGACCATTTTTCGAACTAAAACTGGAAGTAGACAAATGAGATGGTTGAGACAGCGATCAGAATTATCGTTCCCGCTTGTTCCCACTCCGGTGGCTGCTGCGTAGTGTGGGTTCGTATACAAAGCGATGAGAAGGCGATCGCAGTCAGAAGGAAACTCAAGGCTACCAATTTATCTAAGAAATTCCACTAGGCATGGAGCAAAGACTGGTAGATGAACATGGAAAAGAAATAAACACTACCGAAAGCGTGCACAAGAACAAGGAATAGATTGTCGCTTAGGTTAGTGGATTGATGTGTATCTATAATGCTAGTAGGCTAAAATCCTTGTGGTTTTAATGATATGAGACCACCTGTACAGTGAGTTGTATGGTAGAAGGATAACACAGAGATGATGTGACAGGAAAGATAAAGTTCTAAGGGAGAAAGAAAGAATATATAGATAATAATACAAGTAAAACAGTATATAAAGAGTTTTTTAACTTATAGATTGATAGATTAAGTCTGCGAAGATTGAATGTACACATAGGATATTAATATAATAAGACTTTAAACCACTAGTCTGTGTGGAAGCCTCTTTGGAGCACGTTTCAATCATCCCACCCCGACAAATTTGTATGGTTTTATTGCTCGACGGTCCGCACTTCTCTTGCCTTCCCAATTGACTCAAATCCTTAGGCCCGTCTGTTGGCTGAACACTAGGAGTAGTTGAAATATGTACTGCGTTTAGCAACATCGCCTTCACTAGTAAACATATATGATTATGCTCTGGTCCCACTGCCAAGACTTCAACGTAAATCTTTTATTGTGTAGATCATAATATTAATTAAAGCATTACTTTCTAGAAGTATTATCAACCAAATAGTGCGTATGAAAACTATGGATATAACTTAGTAAAAGTAAGCAGTGGAGGCGCCTCGATTATCGGACTCGGATGCTTTACATTGATACGGAAATTGTTCAAGATTCCAGGGATGTTCGTGTTAAGCACTAGATTGCGATTACAATAGCCCTCATTTTGATAGTACTCGCTCAGTAAGATACTCATGCCAAGGCCTCCGTAGTGGGACCAGATGACTGAGCACTAAACTGCGTCAAGCGTTGGTCTTTGGTTCGCTGACCCAGTCTCGCTGCCCCCAGTGCGAGCAAGGCCGATCGTAAACTCGGCTCATCCACGTCAAGATTTGGCGTGAATGCCATCCAGTCAATATAACTAGATCTTCCGAATACATCTAACCCGGTTTGAAAAACGTCACTCAGGAAGTACGAGTGACAGGAATCTGAAATAGTAGTGCGGTGTCGCATCAGAGCTTGGGAAGACAAGCTGTGGCTGTACATGCGTTGGATGGGTCTATGCCCCGCACAGTTCTCATTCTCTCTCCTACCAACCGCATCGCCGTCGGTAGTACCCGATGCGGTCTCTATAGTCGAGGGAGGACTCTCATGATAAGAGATATTGACGAACTTAACTTCCCGAGTGTAACCGGGACAGGAAACGTTTCGCGACCGACATTACCCGCAGGAGGGCCGCTGTTCGTCGCACTGTCAATCCTGGTCAGCTGGCTAATCTAGGGTCGGGATAGGGCAACCCACGCGTTTCTTGCGCTTCCGACACGCATGACATCCTTTGGAGGGCCCAGTAGTTCGTACCATAGTCTCGATAGCAATATCTATAGCCGTCTGATCAGATCTAGTGAAGTTAGTGCGAGATGTGACGAACATCGTGGGGCTCTGCAGTTGGCCACCAAAATACGAGGAAGACCGTCAGGGCCAATGAGGTTCGCCCCAAGCTCTCAGGAGGCTGTGGCTATGGCGCATTTTATTTCCTGAGTTGGTATGGCTCCACTGACTAAGGAAGCTTTGCTTAGACCCCTCTTTTGTCTTTTTTATGCATTTTACCATGGATGAATGTCAAGCATAAACAACTCTATAGGCGCAATGTCCCAAACGGCAGGATGACTATCTATTTGAATATTGATTCTGCCTAGGCGCAAAAAATTTCTTTTTTCAGCAGGTACGTTGCTTCGTAGTCGAGCAACATGGGCTTTTGATAGCATGTAGTGTTCAAGTTTTATGTTCTCTTGTAATACGGTTGCCTAGACAAGCATGAACCGGATAAGTATAAAGAGGCCTAGATCTAGAGTGATGGAAGTTGAAGTCAGAACCGCTGTGTATGCAATCATTCCATATTTCATCCATAAAGTTATTGAAAACTATTGCCTAAGTGCCCTTTACCATGGACAGTGTTTCATCTCCACCTCCTAGTGTATTTATCCGAACTGTCCGAAAGTTATATAACCCTTTGGGATTCAAGAAAGGGTATAACTTCACTTTATGTAGGTAACGCCCAATCCAAATCCCGCTCATCTGGACAGCAAAGTAACCGTTACCCAGTCTTCATATTTGCCGGCGCTTGGATGGGATTCACCCTTGCCCGTCTGCAGTTTTTAGACTTTTCAATATTCTGCAAAAATGCAGTCCCGGGGGAGTGCTTCTACTATAAGGAACTACGGTATATTGGGCTATATCTACACCTTGGTTGCATACTTCGTACGTTCGACACCCATTGTGTTGTCTATAAATGGTGCTAACCCTGTCACCTAGCTGCTGCCTTCCTTGCCTTCTTCCAGTTCATACCGGCCATCCGATATAAATTCATCTTGTTCCATCGTATCAACGGCTACATCATCATCTTACTCGTCTTAGTATCCAACGCTGGGGCGCTAATCATCGCACGACACGCATTCGGTGGACTCATCTCTACACAGGCTGCCGTCGGCTTCCTTGTTATTATGTCAACCGCTGCGATCGGAATGGCGTACTATAACGTCAAACGACTGCAACTGGAACAGCATCGTGCCTGGATGTTGAGAGCATTCTTCTATGTATGATTCCTCCTCGCTAATAAAATTCATATCGCGTCGTGCTAATTTCTCGCAACCGACAGATGGGATGTATCATCACCGTCCGTATCATCCTCGCCATATCATCGGCGATCATTTCGATCTCTCCAGCCTACTACATGGCTCAACCTTGTGATAAGGTTGACTTAATTATCGGCAAAGAGCAAACCATTGAACGTTACCCAGACTGTGCAGCCTTTTATAATGGGTCTCACCCAGATCAGAATGTACTGGTCTTGGGCAACTTTAACGGTGACGCTGACGAGATTGGCACCGCACTCAATCTGACCTTCGGAATGGCCCTTTGGCTCGCATTATTCATTCATGCTCTAGGAGTTGAGATATACGTAAGTCTATTAGCATCCTTTTTCCATCTTCTGGCCAGATCAGAGACATACGAGCTAACTTTGGGGGCTTTCATATATCAGCTTCAATTAACCCCTCGGGAGTCTCGGCGCCTTCGTGAAATTTCATACAGTCGGCAATTAGAAGCCGGCTTCAAAAACCCCGGTAGAGCTGGACTCACCGTCGACAAGTTCGGCGATAGTGAACCTTGGGTTTCCGAAAAGTTGCAACCGCTCGAAAGGCCTCAGCTAGGGTTATCTAACTGTAGGCTGAATGCTTGAGGACTTCCAAGTTCATCTAACCCTTTGGCACCATGAGATTGACAGGCAGGCAAGGAAGTTCTCAATAGCCCTCCTCCCAAAAACAGCTTCCTTCCAAGTAGTAGTAATGGATCATACTTGGATGAGAAACGGGCTTTTATGAATATTGAAACGTGACAGGTGATTCCTCCTAGCACATCAGGTTGATTTAATCCACAAGAATTTATAAATTGTCTGTCACACAGAAAAGGTACTGGAATATCTTGTATATGACTCTTCTAGAGCCCAGACACTTTTTGTGGTCCAGCAGTCATTTTGGTCCTCACTGTCTATACTTCTTCTAACTCCATATTAATGTGGTATATGGTTCTTCCAAGTTTCTCGTAGATCATTATCCAATTTATACTGACATTCATTAATATATGCCTCATGCATTGATCTCTGTGGCCACAGGGTTACTAATCCTAAATGTAAACCTAGTTATGTATTGATGGTCTATAGCCTATTGAATAGCCCCCTCCCTCTGCTCTGCTTCTGCCCCAGAGTTTGACAGGAGCAGAGAACAGCCCAGCCAGGTAGAATTGTCAACTAAAGAATACCCGTAACTGATGACTTAGTATCTAATTCGTAGATGTATGCTACACCTTAACAAACGTCCTGATATTCCATTTCTCTGTCTGAGTTCCTATATCAACCTAGGTCGCGAAACATAGCCGCCGCAGATGATGTTAAAATAGTTATATACTAACTTAATGTATGAAGAAAATATGTAAAGTGCGAGCACGTAATCTGTTATGGATATTCAACTTGGCTAAGAAAATTAATCCCTCACACATTCCGGCCTGGAGCCCCTGGCTGTGACGCAAGACGCGTGGAAACCATAGCTTTCCGCATGCTCTACTACCTCTGTTGGCTGACATATGTCTTGAAGTAGCTCAGAAGGGTGTCTTCTAATAAATCAGATCGTTACCTCTTCCAGCGAGCCGACAACCTGCGCTGGAAGGGTCAGTGGGCCAGCCTTGGTGTAGCATCTGATTCACCATACCTCCTACCATATAGCATAAATTCGATACTTGCATGCGTCTTGGTCGTGTCGTGTGTGTTCTACGTTCATTATAAATCTCAATATCATTTGGTAGCTAAAGAAAGAAGTAATTTTTTTTTCGCGTAATATTGACGTTTTCCTCTTGAAACTTGTGATACTGGGTCTATTAGAAGCTTTTTTTGCGAACGTTAAATTGGGAGAGTTTTCAATCTAATTTGGCTTTAACTTGCATCCAAAAAAGGCAAATCAATCGGGGCATATTCGTCTTTAACTGCAGTGCAATTTCCCATTCACTAAGCCATATATTGGACTGTTAAGTGTCACTAGTCCATCTTAAGTTCAGAAGAGTCGTCCCTAATCTCGGTAGAGTCGCAGTCGAACGGCAAGCCAATATTGATTTTAAGCTTTTGTGTATTAAGTAACTATAACAACAACGAACTGCTAAAGATGAGGTGTGAGGGCTAACAGAGAATTTGATTTGATACTGTTAGACATAAAACATGGACGACTTTTGGGGGTTTCTTCTATGATTCGAAATATATATTTTGCCCCGGCTTAGCTTCAAGTGAGGGTACTATAATCTATGCATGGTTTCATCACCAGAAATAAGGGATCGATAATTAGTAATGCCAGTAGATTCTCCAATTTGGAGAATATGATAATATCATAATCGCTGATGTTCATGTAAGCATAGGGTTAAGAATGGGAACTCCAGGTGGCTGAGAGGATGTCTCCGCCGCAATGGTTCTTGGCTCCACCAATGAACAGGTGGCAATCTCCCGTGCAGATGCATCCGAATTCAGCAAGATCTGGAACATGGAAGCCTTAACTCTGTTCCACATTTTCCAGACCGCCTCAGAACAGAAAAGTAACTTCGACGAACGGCGGTCCCCCTGAGCAGATCTCTTCAACATCACATCAAAGGCTTACCAGGGGAGCCCCGGGAACAACAATAAGCAAACATGTTATGGTCACCAAGACCCTCTCGACACGATGAATGCGACGAACGATTCGCCACTTTTCATTGCTGAAGAAGTCCTCTGCTCCTACCCCATCAGCACACTCTATGACTCGTGTCCACGATACCTCTTCTACGTCTTGCTTCTGGCAGTATGCGTCACACGCTGGACCGGTTGGCTTGCCGATGTGTTTCTTGGTGCCGCAGCGACTTACGCTGGCACAGCTGCGATTCAAGCGTTCATTCTTGTCTCCAGCCCCGCAAAGCATCATACACCACAGCCAGTGACTATCCCCTTCGTACCAGATAACAGCAGCTTATGGGATATCTTTCCGTCTCTGGTAACCGAAACGACCCAACTAGATATCAGTCCGGCAGCCATAGAGCTCGATGCGGACGCTGTTCTATCGATCGTTGTGACGGCATATCTCGTCTTTTTACCCCTCCAATGCTGGTCTCGAACCTTTGCTCAAGACAGGGTCGGGTACATCCTGTTTTCGCTGTGGAATATCCTCATGTTAGCGGGCTCCATATGCTCTCTGGTTTATTGGCCCACCCTGAAGAAAACCCCAGTGCAGTACACATTCTGCTTCCCGCAACTGCCGCCCCTTTCATCCGTTTCGAACGACGGGTGGGAATCCTGGCAGCGTACTTCCACGTGGAATAACAGCGTATGGGATATTTTTACCAACGAATCAATGTTCCTCCAGTTAGGCGAGGTCTGCTTCAACCCTTGTTTCAACACCACCCAGGTCCTACGCCAGCCAACCTCACTGGATGCGAGCGTAGCAGAGGGTGTTAATCGATTCTCAAGACGCAATAAATTCTGGGACACTGTGATCTACTCCCAGCGGTACATCTACAGTTTAATCGCTCTGAGCATGGCCCTGAATGTCCTGTTGATGCTCAGCAAAGTGTTACCGTATCACTCTCGCATCCCTTCATCGCGGGTATGGCAGATCTGGCAAGAGAGAAAGAACATTATCAGGGGCTTGAAAGAGGACTTCTATGTTGCGATCCATGCATCAAGACACGACGGGGAATATATGATCGAGAAGGCGCGAAAGGACCTATCGTCGTGGAAACCGGCATCCAGATTTTTCACTCTGCGTGCGGCAAGTTCCTGGGCCAAAGTCGTATTTGATGTCGCCATTGTTTGCGCTTTGCTGTTTAGTATTGTCATCAGTCCGCTCACTGTGATTGCCTTTGTCGCCTGGATCGAATACTATATTCGGCATGATGGGCCGTCGCAAGAGAAGCCACAGCAGGTTGGTCAGTGGGGACCCTTAGTGTCAATTGCGTTCCTGATAGTTTCCGCTGGGGTTCTGAAGTTAAAGTATTCGGTGGCACCCCGACATGAAATTGAGCACGATATTGAGCATCTCAGGAAGGAACTGGGACGTTTGGAGAATTTGAGGGACGAGAAACCGATTGGATAACTGGCAGTAGCCCACCTTCGAAATCACGTTAGGAATCATAACACAGCCAACAACTTACACGTTAAATCACCAACAATACAAGTCGCTTAATTAAATTCCAAAACTCATAAGAAATGAAACAACATCAGAAAAGATAAAAAATTGAAAGTGTACGTGCTGAATATATTCGGTTGTCTCTTAAGTATACCTGATGAGCTCAATACCCGCCCCTTGCGTATCCCTATCCAGGTTTTGCTTATCAGCCAGATGTGGTCGTAGCTACAGTAATGTACTGTACTCAAGCTTTACTATTACCTACCTTGGAGTCTTTTGTAACGTTTAATCCCCCAATCCATTGACTAGGTGTCATTAATAACCTATAATGATATATCATGACTTTTTATCTCCCTACCTGCGTGATATAGTGGGCGATTGATAAAGGAAATTGACGGTTAGGTATAATATCTCTTTTATATCTACCGAATTTACCTGCTTTTAGGGATCAGCGAACCAATCTCCTATTAATACTTCCTCATCCAGCACCAAGCCATTCCTGTTTTCATTAGAAGGACTTGTCTATGGAATAGTTTGATATATCTTAAACATCATATGGTGGCACTATATACCGCGGACAATATAGAAAGAAGAATGTCTCTTGCTTCAAAGTTTGTGTTTTCTAGGCCCACCGAGGTCTCCCGTAACGTAAAGCAATCGTGGTGATTATAGATTTGCCGGTACCTTCAAATATAAATAATATAAACGCTATGTAAATGCAATGCTAACGACTAGACATTAGTTGAAGAATCGAGATGCTACAAAACACATCATGTTTGGCCACCGACGTGGATCATCAGCGGAGCCCGAGACGACCCGTGGCCGAGGCAATCGAACGAACCAACAGGCCGTCCCGACATGCGTGGAATACCCCGTCCACATAGGCAGCAGAGTAAGTGTCGTATTAGAGTCTGATGGAGCAGTGACCCACAGGGTTTCGTACCAATATTGAATTCAGTTGACATCCCGGGAATGCCCCATCTTCTTCATTCGAATCACTACTCCATACCTCCTACTATTGCAGGCCTAAAAGCGGTCTTTCAACTAGCGTACCCAATTTGATAGGACAGTCTAGACTTATCGGGATTACGTGGCTCCTCGTACATCCACTTTGCACTCATTGGTACTACACCTCCTCCTACTATTACGCTGCGTATGTGAATGTCAGCAGTATGGTACTGATTTCAGGCACGCTAGATTCTTTATCGAGAGTCAATATCACGACTACTGTCCCATGAGGCATAGATAAACGACTTTCTTTACAACTTATGATGCTTCTCTCGTCCTTGTCAGTGGCGTTACTCTGGCTGGGCGGGTGTACGGCTATCCTGCCCCCTGGTGCGGGAACCGACTCATCGGAAATATCCAACCATCCCGATCTTCGCTCATCGTATCTTCACGGTTCAAGTCATGAGATTAATATACCATGCTCCGGGTCTGCGATATGCCGGGGAAATACTGTAGAGAATACGGGGGCCGATGACTATCTCGTGAGTACTCAGTGTACGGTGAGTAGGACATTTCCTGACAAATACAGGCCTTGACATTCTCGACAGAGAACAACTTACTCATAGTGAACAACAATACGATTCTACCAGCTTCGCTTCCGATGCGGTTGACTGCTATCATAAATCCAGGTTCCAAAACACCTGCCTCTAAGCACATCAGCCTACGGTATGGACTGAGCATCCTCCCAGTCCAACGAGCCAAAAACGCCCCGATCGCAGATCAGTTTCTCGTGGATATTAGACTATTCGACCAGCTCGGACACTCCGCCATTACAGACGTGATTTCCATCGGGCTTAGCCGGGACCTCCAGGATAGTCTACACATTACCTTGATCAAGGTAGATTCGGGCTCCAAGAGCCCTCTCAACCCTATGGATGATGGCTCGGATGCCAGATCTACCATCAAGGTCAAACAAGCCCTGGCATGCACCGAATATGCAGTGAACGGGCACCCGTCATGTTCGATGTCTCGCGCTCAGAACTGGGTTCGAAACAAGGCTAGGAGTTACGGTCTAAGACACGGTGTGTTCACCTCATTGTTCAAGTCCCGGGGTTGCAAGTCAGACTGTGCCCATCGCGCCTTACCACAACACTACATCCCGGGTAGATACACACATAGGGGAATGCCAACCGCCGACTTCTTGCACTTTATATACCCGGCTATCCTGCCGTTCTTACTAGGAGTTACGGTAGGGGGTGTCACCTGCATTATAGGAGTCATATTGTGCAATGCTGCTGCTTACTGGACTGCTCGGAGGAGGAATTCAAGGGAGGGGGATACTTCGGTTGTCGAGAATGTAGAGGAAATGGTTAGGGAGAAGGACCCGTTGATTATGTAACGGAAACAGATTGTTTTGTTGCATTTTATACTTGGTTTGTTGGAAAAGAGGTATATAAGAATGAAAAGTACTATTGAACTGTGTCTACAGCGGTAGTTTAATTATTAGATTGCTATTCGGAAATTTTACTCGACGAGTAAGTGTACTGATCTTGAACTCTACGCATTAGCTTGGTACTACTCTACCCAGAGCCATTAGAATGAACAACATGAGACTTTGGAATTCATGACTGGCTCAAGACCTGTTAGATTATCGCTAGGTCAAAACCAGTTATAGCCCGAGAGCTATCTCCGGCAAGGGTAATACTCGAGACCCGAGCCCCGAAAAAGCTTTTCCTGGGACATTCAACGTAGGCAACCGCATTTCAGGGCGCCATGAAGAACTCGGCCCAGCGAGCCGTCGTCTACGTCGGTGTTTGCGGAATTGTTTTTAAGCGATAGCCTTTATCGAGAACTATAATTATCCGACCCATGGAACCCCTCGAAAGCCATGAGTTCAGTACCATAGGCATGAACACTGTGAGACAGTAGCAGAAAATCGGAATTCGTCCCGATCTACTTGAGACATGGAATCTCGGTAAAGATCTCCCATCTGACTGTCATTTACGCATCTTGTGTACCTCTGCCAAGATTGTTTCACTGCATTCGACCAGGCATAAACATGTAGGGGCAGGTAGAATGACGTTACCACGCGACATGAGGCTGAAACAGCTGTCGAATTATCGCCAGTTGCATAGAGTTCACCCGGTCATATGTTGGCTTCGACCCACCATCGAGGTCGCTGTAGAACGTCGATCCTAACATAATACAGAAGCAAATATCGGAGGCTTGGCTAATGTGATAGTGCGAATAAGTGATAGGCTGGGCCTGGTGCGGGGATTTGTCTATTTCTTGTTTCCATCATCCGCCTCCACAATAGGGCTCTATTTGCCGAAATGTTTTATCAAACGCAGGTGGTTAACTCTCACAAGAAGGCGCGAATCAATGGTAGTCTCCATGCAGACACGGAGTTTTCCGTCGCTGGGGATAGTGCAAGACACCAATGAGACCATATGAATTAGACTGTAAGCCAAGCTTTCTACTCGCCGACCTTAATTCAGTGCTTATGGTGGCGGAGTCGGAGTTGGATGGGCCATTAAAAAAAAATCAGACGAGGCTTTCTCCGCGAAAATTTAGGCAGCCGCGTTTTGAAGTGAACCCTTTCCGTTCGTGGACAGCGGAGGCTAGTGCCAGGAGTCTAGTGTTGCATCCAGAGACCATTTCTTAATGAATTTAGCGCACTGGGCGAAGTTAAAATAAGAAAGGGTCCATTTACCTCATGGAGAGAGGTCGATTTGCCAAATTGAGCTTGGAACGTCCTATCATATAGCGACGTAGCCATTTGAGTCGGACACGGTAGACCGGGAAAGCTTGGTTGCTTCGTGTTAGGCTCTTGGCAAATGCCAACAAACTTCCAAGGAGGAGGAAAAGGAAGCGGACGAACAAGAAAATAGAATTCCAGAAAAGAAATGAAGAAGTAAAGGGCTAGGTACCAACCATAGCCGCTCAGCTTACGGCAGAAACTCCGCCTGAGTTATTCTGCCTTACAGATTGTTTAGCCCTAAACCACGATTTGACCTGGACACCGATGTGGAGCGCGAACTAAAAAAGAAATCACCGACAGTAGCGCATTCAAAGATTTTGCAAGGTTTACAAATTTAACAAGTGATAAAAATTAATAGACACTGCTTTCAGGTGGTATTCTCAACTCAACTGATCCCTGCGTCTTACGGATTAGAGCATTACCCCCTCTTTCTAGCGTCGCTGATCTGATCCATTAATTGCTCCGATTTGCTTAAAGCACTGGATTAATTGAAAGGGACACACGATGCTCATGCCTTAGCATAGTGGTACTGGTGCATCTTCTTCCGCTTCCTCCCCCGAGCCGCCGTTTGTACCACCGGAAGGATGATGGCGCGCAATAAGTTACGGCTGACCTTAACAGTTAGCCTGGTATTCATTACGCTATGGATATGGTCTTCCTCAATTCAAAGAATATACTACCTCCTCCGATTACCGTTTGTATGGAAACCATCGTCCGCTGAAGCAGTTGTATCACAACAGCGGGATGATTTCGACCTGACGTTCACGACATATGGCGCCAATTACTCCACGTATGGCTCAGGCATACGCCCATTCGTACCGAGAAGACTACATCACATTCAACTTGGGTCGGAATCACCTCCAAAGGAATGGCTAGCCGCCAGAGCAGAATGTCTCGAACACCACGAATTCTGGGAAGCTCGTCTCTGGACAGATGACAATGCAGACAGTTTCGTGGAAGAGAACTATCCCCATTTGTATGACATGTGGGCAGGTTACCCATACCAAGTTCAGCGCGTCGATGCCTTACGCTATATGGTCCTAGAAAAATATGGGGGTATGCTTTTGACCCCTTTTCCACCGAGCGATCTACATTTTGACATTCATTCCCCATAGGTGCCGTCCTTGATTTCGACCTCGCCTGTAAACGTTCGTTGGAGCCGTTGCGCAGATTCGAGTTCATTGCCCCGGCAGCTCATCCTGCCGGTCTGTCCATTGGAATGATGCTCGCCTCGCCCAACAACCCCTACGTGAAAAAGCTCGTTGAGAATTTACCGAGATACAACCAATATTGGCCCTTTCTACCATACGCCACCGTGATGTTCAGCACCGGCTGTCACTATGCGTCGTAAGTCTCATCTGAGCGGTAACAGGAGGACCTGGGCTCACTGTATTCGTGTAGGACTATTTATACTCTTCAAGCCAATCGCACAGGTCTCCGCATACTATCAGGCACCTTGGACCAACCAAAACTACATATGCTAAATGGTTACGTTAACACGCCACTTTTTCGCCATCTCGGGTCCTCGTCATGGCACGGTCGCGATGCGCGTCTGATCTCGTTCTTCAAAAATCTCGATCAGCGTATTTTATTCGTCGGTCTGGTATTCATTTTCGCAAGTATGGGAGTCGTTTTGTTGTTGGGTGTTCGCCGTTTTAGACCATCCAGGCTACACGATGAAGAACGGCAGTCATTGTCTTTTGCATTGAAGTCATTGTGGAAGAAGGCCTAGACAATAAGCAGGCCCGTATGACTTCAGAGATCGTCATTATTATAGTCATATATTTACTTTTATACCATTTAGGAGTTATTTACAAATCATATTTGTATGTCTATGGCCATCAGAAATTATGCTACTATTTCTAGACTGTTGAGCCACATATATCGGCTTAAGACCAAGTACAAAACACGATCCCACGAGTACTGACTACCGTGCTGGCTGAAAGCTGCTCTTGAAACAAGATACGTCTGCCATGAGCTGACCAGAAGTGCCTTGCTGTTGTAGGCGTCTAAGGGAGCAAGGTCGTGCACTGCCCTCCGTTCGATTTGGTTCTGACTCAATGGTGTAGTCAGAAGTGCTTTAAGGATACGCCAGAGGAAGTGGAGAGAGGTGGGGATCAGGTCGAAGAGGGAGGTGTATTTTCGCAACAGGGATACACTCTGGAGTGTATATGTGCTCGGGGCTTGTGAGGTGGTGTGTACATATTTTCTAATTACGAAGTATTAGTCGGGCTCCCGAGAACGAATGATAGGGAGAGAGGAGAGTAAAAGAAAAACATACCGAACTCCAGCACTGACCGATCTATGATTAACATGACCTGAGATGCCGCCATGGTCGAAAGTCAGGACCTACATTGTGGGGAAGGCAGTTAGAGTATGAAGCGACAAATTAGTCGGGGAAAAAAAAATTTATATACCAAGTCAACGTGCCATGTCTGGACGTAGGATGAGACGAGGTCCTTCACCCGATCTTCATCCCACCACTTCTGGGGATTGTCCTGGAGCTCGGCATCATCTAAAACGACGCAGCGGTCCTGCGGTATGTCTAACTGCGCGCAGCTATTACGTAGCTCTTCTTGACGTTTTAACCCCAGTCCGTCATAGTTTCCTACGCCGACACTTGACGTTACACATATGTTCCATCCACGGTCCGGGTCTACTTACCGGAAGATAGAACTAGCAGGGCCCGCTGTACATTCGGGTCATCTCGGCGATAGGTGATACTCGGACTGAAAAAAAGCGTCTCATCGTCTGGGTGTGCAGTCACAAGAAGAATGCTGCGCGCGCGCTGGAAAGCACTCGGAACGAGGCGTGGGTCGTTCGCCAAGTGATAAGCTAGGAGAAAATATAGACATATAGCAGTTGCTGTCACCGCAATAGAGAGAGAGAATACAAGCTTTCCCAAACCATGCCTCACAGGTCTGCGAACAAGGCGCTTGAGGACCGTTACGAAGCGCATCATAGATGAATTGTACCCTGACACCCGACGGGGAAAATTCTCATCCTCATGCGGATGTCATATTGTTCTGTCTTTTGCCTTTCAGTTTGCGGCTTCTCCCCGGTTCACCAACCATGCAATAGCATCCGGAATCCGCGGACTCGGGGGTGGACTACATTCGGAACTACGGATTCCGAGATAATCCCGAACCAACGGACTCCGAGGTAGGCTGCAAAGGAAAGCGCCAGGCAGCGGTTAATAAACAGGGTCAACTGGTGGAGTCTAGCTAAACCCAAGGATCCATTTTATAGAGCTGATTGACGACATTAAGCTGACCCACCGGGCACTTAGCAGGTCTGGGCAAGCTTTAATCTCACTGACAAATCTGTGCCTATATAACTAATGTGACTGCCTAAGTTTGGGCTAATAATTGCCCTGCAGATTGATACGCAAACTGAAATGGAAAAATTTTGAAGCTTGACACAGGCCCATTGTCATTCCACTGCCAAAA
>ML732265.1:0-114757 GCA_009176345.1 Aspergillus leporis | reverse complement strand
AAAAAAAAAAAAAAAAAAATGAAGACATTCACTCTCTCCATCCTCCTTACCGGCTTGACCAGCCTAGCAAATGCCCGCACCGTCCTCAACGGCTGCGTCTCCTCCGAAACAGTCAACCAATGGGGCCACGCCAGCATGATCTGGTACGTCCCCGACACCCGCGAGATCTGCGATTTCCCCGACTGCGGCGGCGGCCGCGCTCCCCCCAAGTACACCCAGCCCGGCTGCCCTCTGTACACCGGCACCGAGACCTTGACCCCCAGCTACCTCCCCGGATGGGGTCCTAACGGCAAGATTGCACCTTCGACCACCGCAGCCACCGCGACAGCAACTGGTTCCCAGACCTCTGCTACTGCCACCAATGCCTCTACCTCCGGCTCCAACACCGATTCCGGTAGCACTTTAATTACTGCAGCGCCTACCTTTTCCCGCTCGGCGTCGTCTTCTTCCGCCGGTTCTTCTTCTGGTGCTCCTGCGTCGTCTTCTGCGGCGAGCTCGGCGAGTTCGAGCGGTGCTTCAAATACGACGTCCGCGATCGGTGTTACCCCCACTGGTAATGCGGCTACCGGTTTGGGCATTAATGTAGCAGGTGTTTTGGCTTTTGCGGGTTTGGTGGGTGTGGTGGCCTTGTAATGGAGTATTTAATGGAGGTGATGGGTTAAGAGTAATGCTTGGCCGGCGGTATTTGTAGGATCTAATGTGGTGTGTTGTTAGAATGAGTTTCAAATGTATAACCCATTTTATACGATGTTAGGGATATACAATAAATGATGATTGCACAGTCCCTGCGAACTCATTCTCGCTCGCGAACGGGGATGCGACCTACTACATCACGTAAATGGCATAGGCGTACGATGTATAACTGTACTTATTGAACCTTTCTAGATTACCTCGAATGAGCCTCTTCGATTGTTCACATGGAAGCTCGGGATGATCATCCGCAGATCGTCGTGATCGTCTCGACCAAAGCGTGCAACCGAGGACAGTGACGCCAGGCCCTGGGACATCATATCAATGAGCCGTCCATTTTAAGACGGCACCTGCTCAAACTGTCCAGCTTTCTCTAGTCCTGCGGCGAACGACCCATTGTAAAATTCATGATTCCCAAGAATCAGGAAAACTAATTCAAACTGGTCTGTCTGCTTTCGTAACAAATCGCGATATTCATTATAGTCTGCTAAGCGCTCAATGTCACCCGCGAGGATACGATGCTTCGCGCAAACGGGATTTCATAAGAGAAATACTGTTGGTTTATCTCAAGGTAAAAATATGAGACAACCTGAGAGAGCACGGAAGACCTATTGAAGAAAGGCCATACTTTCTGGAGTATCATGTCAATCTTAGAAATGTTGACCCCTAATTGAAGCAGCTACTTACTGCACATTAAAAGGGAGGGGAGGAGGAATAACACGTGATGCGTTGCCAAGATTGCACTTGTTTAAATGTTATATGGTAAGCCACCCCTTCATTTCGGGGCTGCGAAGTCCGACTCTGCCACCTCCTCGTGGTGCAGCCTGGTAACATTACCCAAGTGGTGATGGCTAAGAGCAGAGCGGCCACTCTAGGGTCCTTGTGAACCTACCATCCCTTGGAGACAGACTTGAATACCACAATGACCCTGGGCCCGAAGCCGATCAAACGCTCTGCGCCAAACATGGGAGAGCCAGCCCTCTATGAACAGATACTGACTACTTTTGATTATTGCTCATTTCCTCCATCGGCTAGCCGTACGGCTTTCACGTCCCTCTCCATCAGCCTACAGGCCTACGACCTCCGCTCTGCATGAACTATGACAATACGGATCTCCTTTGTAAGACCCTAACAACACTGCTCCTTGGAGCTTCTTAAGAGTAGGATCATTACTACTCTTCCAACGTACGACTATCTATACTTGTGGAGGTTTCTTTTCCCTTTTTCCTACTGGGGTTTGGGTTGTTTTTCCCTCTATGCCATCAAAATCCGATATACTTGAGGGAGTGGCTACCTCAAGAAATTGCAACACCACGGGGTTAGGGACCTGGGATATAGGGTTTGTTTGGGAAGAATTTCAGTATGGACCATCTTTTTGACCACGGCAGCTATGTGAACGCGCCAAAGAGTCTCTTCATATGTATATAATAGCATAGCTACAGACGCCCAGGACTTACCCCCTGGCGGCCTTTGCCCCAATCGGGGATGGTGGGTCACCGCTTCGGCGGTGAGCCACGGCCGTAAAATATAACCAACCAACCAACCCAACCACCCTTTCATTTCCCCAGACTAAAACCTTTGTTCGCGATATGTATATCACGGCGTTGAAATATTGTGGATATGATCCCGATCTTACATCTCATCCAATCGATCTTTAACAAGCCAGAAACTAATCTTTGAGCCAATTGCCTGTCACATAAATTGAAGGTAGTTACTAAAAATACATATTTCTTCTCTGCACCGAGCAATTATTCCGCAGGACCAAGGATGTTCTTCTCAAAAATACTAGTTAACTTTCCGGTGTTTTGATTTTCGATCTTTTGCCCAGAGAGTTAGAATTCTAGCAATAGACTCCAAATTCGGAGGACAGCTCACTTCATATCGCGGGTTATCCTCGCTGGCATCGACATTGCGGCCGGCCTGGTTGCCGGAATTTGTAAGAACGGATTTTATAGTGCCGATGCTCTCGGGTGTTTTGGAGTCGGGGCCTTTGGATTGCAATTGTTAGCAGATTGGACAGTTACCCAACTAGTACATTGTCGAACATACCACCAATGGGCTTGTAGTGCACACTCTGGCCGTTCCTGTACTGAGGCATTTTTGAGATGAAGCTTTGTGTAGGTGTCTGGATATGTGTTGCAAAGGTTGATTATTGTTTGGCAATGTTTGGATTTGTTGCATACTTTTAAGGATCCACTGCTTGGGGTCAATTTATACCCAGGTGTCCTTCTTCAAACAGCTCATACCATTACATAGCTATTACAACGGCGTTTGTGATACGTTATGTCTCGATGTCGTGATATTTGGATATGATGCCGGCCTTACGTATCTTTCGATCGATCTTCGATTATTCAGGAGTTAATCCGAATGGACAGCCTTATCTTGGTCAATTGCTCCATAACTTTAGACTAGGGTTAGGGTAGCTACTGGGAGTTCCCACATCATGACGTCAGTCTCTGTCTAAACTTCAAATCGACGCCATTATGAAGTGTTCTGTTCTCGGTACTGCATAGGCTTTGTTCAAGTGGTAGGGATAGGGGGAAATAAGAGATTCTAGAGCTGGTTTAGAGGGTCTTCTAGGTCATACCCCCTAGTTGATCAATGGGTACCGTCATTCATATCCCGCGGGCTGCCGGATTCCTCCACAAGCGTAGCTCCCACTTCGATTCTATGGTTTCTCACAGTCTAGTCCTTGGCCAAGGGTAAAGTGTAGGCCTCATTTCTTAGATCTGGCATTATTTATCGGGCGCTATGGCATACTCCGCCGCTTGTCTTGTCAATGGATCACAGTAGTCACGCATCAGAGAAATATTCTCGAAGCAAAATTCCTCAGCATCAATATTCTTCGCATATAAGAACTTATCTAATATAAGGCATAGATAAACTTAACTATGCGTTATATACAGGATAACTCTCATATAAGCCTACTTCAGGTACTAGGATGTGATCTGCATGGCTCTATATTTTCATCCGAGTATTCCAAAAGGTCATACAATATTGGTCATGATATATGAACATTATCAAAAAAAGAAAAAAGAAAGATGTGAACTAGTAAGTGCTGTATGTTACATAGAATAAAAAACTTCATGGAGTCGTGAGCCCCTTATGAGGTGCGCGCCCAACCTTGTTCTCGCCCGGTTTACCTCCCTTCATGGTTTGGCGATCATCTTCCGACACCACTTCTGCCCGTCCCAACTTCAACTCGCCATCTACAGCTTGATTATCACCCTGCGGCACAAATGCTTGCTTTCTCCGCGGTGAGAGCGATCTAAAGACAAGCCAGCTACCCCCGATAACAGCGAACATGCTCAGAATAGCTATGTTGCGGGATCTGTTTTGACATTAGATCATACTTAAGAAAATAAAGCCCGGCGGATTGATCTGCAACATACTTAGTTGCGGGAGATACGCCTTTTCCGAGGCTTATGCTTGGGTTCGGCATAATGATTATGCTGTTGCTGTTGTTGATATTGCTGTCGCTATCGCTGCGAGTTCCGCTAAAGCCACTTAGCGGGAGGTCCCAATTGTTGTAGTATGGCTTGGGTACGTCTATATTTGTAATTCCGTAACTTCTACAGCAATTTGTCTCCAGACTGATCCTCAAGTAGCATGGATATATCTAGATCGACGCGTTTAGATATAGTTTTAGCCGGAAAGCCGTTCGCCACCCATAACAGAACAATGGCATTCTTGCTTTCTATGTCCCGAATACATCCACTCCGAAACCTGCAAGCAATCAATTTGCTAGGGCCACTAACTCGTTTATTTCCGTTCTCGTGGTTAACTGGTCGCCAGGAAATTAATCTGTTCCATGTTTGCGGGATCTTCGAGGGTCCCAGCCTGTTTGATTGCGGATAGCTTCGGATTCATGGATAATTATTTCAACACTATCCATTTCCTTTTAGGACATCAGTGACTGAACATTGCACCACAGTAAATATGACATCAAAAGCTCCAGGGTGCCTTTGCTACCACTTACTCAGCTGACATCATTCCCGAGCCAAGGTTTCATTTCATGCCTTAAATCCAACAATTAGCCCGGTGAAGGCAAAAGAAAATGTCCTTTCTATGCGTTGGATTAAGGTGCATTGTTTTATGCTCCGCAGGTTCAGCGGTGCCTTTTCTAGCAGATTTATAGCTCATCCTTCCTAGTCACAGTATCTTAATTACTGTAGCTTGGTAGCTTTTGTTGGCTATCGCTAGCATAAATGCCAGAGACACATAGACTGTTTCCTACGCAGTCGTAGGGGGTATTAACTATGTGTTTTTCCAATACTGATGGTGTGGAACACGTAGCTTACATGGTCCCCGAAGCCCATTCTGTGCGTACTAATTCACATAGTATTGCATCTCCTCATCATCTAGTAACTTCGTGGGTGATAACTGTGATAGTAACTCGAAGTATGCACCGTTCGTCGCAGCGAAGCCATATTTCCCATCCCGGGTTGATCCACTATACAAGGCATTTAAGAAATGCCAGGTTCCCTCTTTATCTTGCGTGTGTGATTCTATCACACCATCGCGCTGCCGAACTGGATCTGGTATTCAAGGGAAGGGAGCAGCTTGGCTAGATTATTTGGCCTGATGAATCCTGGCGAGGGGGGAAATAGGGAACAGCGAATGCGAGGAAGTAGGTTATGAACTCGGGAAAGTAGAGAGCAAAGCGGTAGGCGAGCATAGCACGTATTTTTAAATCCAAGTTCAGGTTCTTATTTTTGTCATTTGGAACTGGGAGGGAGTTACGCACCAATCGTGCCCCCAAGGATGATATTTTCGCAGCCGAGTTGCTTTGCCGGCTCATGGAAGTCCCACGATATCTGGTTGGGTCACTGCTTTCTGTTTCTGAAATGAGAAAGGCAGATGTAAGTATTCTCCCCCAAATCTATGTGCGGATTCGCTCGAACTTGATCTCTCCCAATATGACGAGATTCGGATAGAGGGCATACCTTCCGGTTTTGCTTCTGTTCCGGTGGTTATCAATGAAAATGGATTTGAATGCAAGCCAAAGATGGTGGCCAGATTGGTGGGCTTGAATATTACGCCCATTCATGAGTTGACATCCATTCAACCACTTCCAGGCTAGTGGGTGTACGAGAAAGATGACGAGAAAGAGACATAGGACAATCCTAAGAAGGTGAAGTCGGAGGGGACTTGAAGGCGAGGCGCGCTCAGTCTTTCTTAAGTCAGGGGATGTCTGTTACGAAGTGAGATAAAACGTTCTCTCTTGCTGAGTGTCTTGAAGACTTTTAAGGTCTGTCTAGATTGTCAAAGAATATATCCTTTGATTTAGCTTATATCCTGCTAACTATTATCATACGTTCATGTAAGCCTATATGTATTAGGCTTGTAGCACAGCATTATTCACCCCCTACCAAGCGCGGTGACACAGCATCACCAGGACTAGTAGGCTGGAGTGGTTCAGGAGCCGCAGAGGTGAATTTCAGTGCTTTCCGTTCTCCACCCGAAGTACAGACTTGGCTGACCCCATAAGGCATTCCGTGACATGGTTGAAGACAAAGAAAGCAAATTACAGGAGGGCAACTAATTTCTCCCACTAACCCTGGGTTCTATCTCTCATTGGCGCCCTGATTCTCCCTGATTCTCCCTAATTAAACTATCCACAGGCAGTTGTCAAACTGAAGTCTATCAAGGCTGGAGGAAGAATAGATTTGCAATTCACTACCAAGAATCACGCTGACTGTATCAATTAGACAAAGACCATATTCACATAGGCACTTGTTTGCCACGAATCGGGCTAATCTGTCCACTACCCTCGGCATCTCATAATGAATGAGGTGGTTTTCAGGGAGGTGAGCTGGGGTCGTCCTCATCCATTGCCTACTCAGGGCACCCAACCCTTCCCCTTGAACGGGAAGTAGATATTCAATTATCATCTCATTCACGTCCCAATTCACTGTTGCCGATATGGCTTCTCAATTTCCTCACTATTTAGTCGCTCCTTAGTCGTTCCTTACCATAGGCGTTGAACGCTTGTATCCTTCTTCTTTACTGTCTCTTATTTACCCTCTTCCTCTCTACCTGACTGTTCTTGCTCATCGTTCTTTCGCTAAATATCCTTGACAAGAAATAATCATTATTTACAACCATGGAGTTCTTCAGTACACTTCTCCTTCTATTTGCTGCGTTAGTGGTTTCCGCTCCGACTTCCGGGCCCAATGGCAACATTGATCCCGCGACAGGCGCCCTTCTTCAGAGCTGCAGCTGGGACTGGAACTGTCTCAGACAGTTCCTTTGCTGCAAGGGTCGCTGCTACCGAACTGGGGATTGCAGGAATATTCGCTCTGAACCCGAAGGCCCTACAACCACTGATCCAATTGAAGATACTCCCGCAAGTCCCATTGAGGGCCGATGGCAAAAAGACTGTCAACATGCCAGTGAATGCGGCCATACTAATTGGTGGGTCTGTTGTAATAAGAAATGCGTGGAGAGGACCAATGACCAGCACGTGCCTGTTTGCAATACGTATCGGAGCTTGAGAGATGGTGAACATGGAATAGCGACTCCGAACCATGGGGAGCCCTCTGAAACCCCTGATTCAGTCGCCATGGCAATTGAAGATACACATACAGAAGCTCCCGAAGAAGCTCCCGTTGAAGATAGCTGGCAGAAGGATTGTCGGCACTCCAGTGAATGCGGGAATACCAACTGGTGGGTTTGCTGCAACAAGAAATGCGTGAAGAGGGCAAACGACCAGCATGTACCTGTTTGCAATACTTATCGGGACTTGGAAGATAACCTTCAAGCAGCGTCTGACGAAGCCCCCGTTGAGTCTGTTGAGGGTGGTAGCGAGACCGGGCTTTCCAAGAGGCGCTACCGTGCCCCGGAGGATAGAACCGACAAAGGCAAAGACGACGACAAACCCAGTGATGAGCACGAAGACGGAGAAAAGACCTGCAGCCACTGGTGGGAATGCGGGACTACCGGTGAGAATCTATGGGCCTGTTGTAACAATAAGTGCCTGAAGTGGTTCCCTGGCGCCACGCCTTGGGTCCGTCCCAGGTGCCTTAAGCAACGCAGTTTTCCTTCGACGCGCTTGATGCGATCATGAGTTGACTCCCTTGCTTCTTTTTCTTTCGTGTATCTAGCAGTATCTCTCTTTTTGCCGGCTTAATTGGATTAAGCGACTGAACTAATACACAGACTTAAATTCACTTTGATATGACTTCCCCTTGTGGTATGTGGGAAAGAGCGATGCCGGCCCTTTTAAGCGTAACACATATGCAATGAGTTTATTCCACCTTTCATTATATTATGAGGTCAATATGCTTACTGCGATAAGAACCGAAAGTTAGTGTGTACAAACTTGCCACTGTCCGTATTCTCTGGCCAGATACTTGTCCTCAATATCGCCCAAGACCGCAGTCTAGTACATGGTCTACAGCACCAACATTGTTACAACCCAGCTGTAGCTTAGCTTTGAATGCCCTCTATCAACTAAAGCTCCATAGGTTTCACATCGAGATCCTCATCCTCATTCTCTTCACCTTCCTCATCCTCCTAAGTCCCCTCCCCATCCGACACAAACCTCAAAAACCTACGAATTCCCCCACTGGCATGAACCCCCTCCTTCCAATGGACCCCTTCCTCCCGCGTCTCAAGCGGAGTTGCATACTTCCCCACACACTCCTTCTCATAGTAAAACGCCTTCCGAAAAACCCGATTGCTGAAATACTTATTCGGGGCAAAATAAAAAACAAGCACAAAGTCAAAGCCATCCTGCCACTCGACCCGAATATCTTTCAACACTTTCAGAGGCCCCTTATCGAACCACGTGATCAATTCGCGCTTTGGGCTCCTTGTCTATGGCCACGAGCCAGAAATCCGAGACCCAGCAGTCGCTACGGACATCGCCTGTCCATCCGGTGGTTATTTCTGCGCGGCGCTTGTAGAAGGCTTTGTGGTTGTTTGCGGGCTTCGTGGGTGTTGTGCGTCCTTTGGGCGCTTATGGCGCATTCTTCCTGGAAGAGGGTTTTGATTTTGTTGGTGAAGCTTTTGTTGGTTGGGGGCTTTGGGGACAAAGTGTTTTGCTCTGTGCTGGAAGCTGGATGCTGGATGCTCGATGTGAAGGACGTGATTCTCAGGGATTTGTGCCGTGAGGGCGGAGCTTGGCTGGCAGAGGGAGTAGTTAGATTTGAGACTATGTTCACTATAAGAGAGTTTATATGAGGTTTGGATGGTGGTAGTCCAAGTACTTTAGAGGCATGCATGAAAGTATTTCCAAGTGAACAAGCCTTGCTTTCTTTATGATCCTACATTGGTAAAATGGTATTCTCCCTCTCTGTGTCTGAATGAGTGGTGCCCTGATTCACTATCAACCGCGTAGCACATCAATGCCACTGTGAATAAACAACACTGTTGTTTACCACTGGTATCGGTAAAGATGCTCCCAATAATGATTTAGGCATCTTCCTTGATTTGCATTCTCCACAAGGTCATGTTTAGTTGGCGTTGTGTGAATACGGCAAACATCACATATTGGATAATACCTCTACATTGCTTTTAGACAACTTGAAATGAATTGTTTGCCAGTTGGATCTCACTTTTGACTAGATTGCAAATCAAGTGGGTAGGAATTATGGTGATTTATTTCCATGGTGTATACCATATTTAATTTGTGACAATGAGTTGTATTTAGTCCGTGCATTGCCCTCATGACTTATTTAGAAGAGTTAGTTGCTTTCTGTGACAGGTACAATCACATTACTTTCGTTGCTATGAATTTAGTGGGGGAGAGAGAGAAGAAACTGATGCGGAATACTCCTTTAGCAGTGGAAAGTAAAGTAAAAGGGAAAAAAAAAAAAACCTCTCCCCCGAGCCGGAATCGAGCCGGCGACCTGTCGGTTACAATTATCCATTACAGCCGACCGCCATATCCAACTAGACCATCGGGGGTTTAGAGGTCGAGAATGTTATCTATTTAATGATACTCATAGAGTAGAACCAACAATTGTTCATATTCAAGAATAATAGCTTCAAATATAAAAATTTCAAGAATCTTGTGGACATAAATTGGGACATTTTTGGTTCGAACCAATTCAAGGTGCTGATTATTTATCACTACTCAGCTGATTCAGCATAGCATTCGGCATCTATTTTATTGAAGGACTGTGGCCACTCCGTACAGAAGAATACAAATGGCGGAATTATGGTAGAAAATATATTACTGCATAGCTATTCGGAAATACTAGAGATTTGAATAGAGTGGGAAATCCCCTACTCTTTTCCCAAGCAGAGAGGACCGTAATCCTTCCCAGGAAGAACCTTTTGGTGCCATGACTCACTACCAACGCAGGTCGGGCACCAGAAAAGGCAGTCTGGGTCATACTGCTGCTTGATCGAGGAGAGACGCTTATAGTGGGCCCCGTAGAAATCAGTAGCCCAGAAAGGATTATTCCGATCGGCCTAAGAATAAGTTAGCATATTTAAGTCCCATAATTTGAAGTACCTGGAAAGAGCTCACCTCGTTCAGGTAACTGCCTAGGGAGGGAGTTAAATCCTTCATTGCTCCGCCCTTCTTGAAGGTAATATCGTTCTTCACGGCTTTCGCAGTGGCCTCATCGGCCCAACCCCTGGCAACAACATTGACCATATAGGTTGAGCGCCAGGCTGGGTTCACACTGGAGAAGCGGTCTCGTCCGTCCGTCAATACCTTTCCTCCACCGACCAGCTCCACGCTGTTAATTGTGTACTCCTCCGGCACACCGGCAATGACGCCAATCATCTTGCGTAGCATATCTCGATTCTTGGTAAGGGAGTCCTTATCGAACATCCGAGAGGTCAGAGCTGAATTTGCAGAGCCCGCTGGTTGGTGCACCCCTGACATGGCGCCGTAATATGCTGGATAACTCCGGAATTGGAGCGTTTGTGCTGAGACAAAAAGCGATGTACCATTGTACTTCTGCAATCTGCGCAAAAGGGGCGCAAGCGCTCTTTCTGCATGTCCAAGGGAAACACCCATGGCTGCTACAGCGTGGACGTAACCAATCGTCTGGTTCCCAAATAGTGCCATGGGACCGTTGATAGACCAGGTTCCATAGCCAGAGAATCCTGCATCAGAGATTGCCGGATACTCTGTATAGATGTTTGTGATAGCATCCAAGAGTGCATCCGTGTTATTGCCCAGTGGTATGATGGCTAGCGACTGGGCCACAACAGGCTTCGAAGGATACGCCTTGACGGTCATGGAAGTGACAACGCCGTAGGTTCCACCTCCGCCGCCACGGATGGCAAAATAGAGATTAGGGTTCTGACAAGCGTTGGCTGTGACGGTATCGCCATTAGCTAGCATAACCTGCGCTTCGAGCACTTGATCTGATCCCAGACCGTAGTCACGGCTGGCAGGCGAGTGGCCGCCACCTTGAATGTAGCCTCCGATGCAACCAACAGTCTTGCGTATATCTCGTTAGCCAGGCTGTCATACGCTTTTAAGAACGTAACCTACAGGGTCTCCTCCGCCGACAATAGTCACGTTACGCTTAAAGGCCTCTTGGTAAGCGTCCTCCCACACATACCCACCTGCGATCGTGAACGCAGCGCCTCTCCAGTTGGTGATTTTGCACTGGTCCGATGGGATATAAGTTTGGTGATAGGTGATTCCTTTCTGGATATACTTGATCCAGATTTGCAGGGCGCCATAACCTTCAGACCTGGAACTGGTTAAGTACAAGCCTTCCCAACTTCGCAAGATATGACACTCACTTTCCAAGAATGTCGTGACCGGTATTCCTTACAACAAGTCGGATATTGTTTTCCTTTGCAAAGGCCATCCCCTTAGCTAGTTCCACAGGTCCCGTTGCGTTGATCGTATACAGGGGGGCTGGGCCCAAAGTGCACGTTCCAGGCTTCTCTCCCGCACTGAGATTCACAGGCGGGCAATTGTTATCGGTAGGATATGTATAACCCACGGGCTCAAGAGACAGGAAGGTTGAATTGTACCATTGTGAATAAACATATGCGCATTTCGCATCATCTTGGTAAGGGCCTGGGTAGCATGCAGTGGCAGGGGGCATGTTCTTGATGAGCTTTCCAGATACCGAGGCATTGAGCGCGTTCCAGGTGTCAATTGGTGGCCAGCACGATTCTCCTGGAGTCTGTTATCTGGTTAGAGCCAGAGGTGGTATTGTGCTCTTTTCAGGTACCCACGCATTTGCAAGAAGGCTGAGCATCAGCGTAGGTCGACCCAGCCAGGGTCAACAAGGACAAGATTGTCGAACGCATGATGATTGACTAGGCACGCTTGAGGAGATGCTCACTAAGGAAAATGAAAATACGGTCGGGTTGATTTTAAATACTTCTGCTCATTGGCTACGAATACGAGCGTAGCGCCATGTGCATTATTGCATCCAGAGTGAAATGCTCCATCCCTAACTTTCTGTGAGTAAGCCTGATTGGATGATGGAAGGGTATTAAATTGACCTCCCCTACTTGGGTAACATCGCTCGATGTGCAGTTTACTGCTACCGAGGTCGAAAGGTGCCGCATCTCGGACCACTCATAACATCTTAGAGATCATGTTGATCAAAGTTGATTCAGTCTTAAAACAGCAATACAGAGAGGAGTAAAATAAGGTTCAAGTAAGTCAGCCTGCGACGAGGCCACCAACATCTCCACAGGAACAAGCGGATATACTAGCACTAACAGTGGCCCGCTCTGAATGCCTTCGCCTAGATTTAGTCTCTTCCGTTCAAATTAAGTAGCATTCTTGTTTAGTCAGTAGACCTTGGCGTGGAGGACACGAGGCGCAATAAGAGAACTTTGTTCGTCATTTATTCTCGAACTATTGGCTTCTGCCTACATACTTGCCTGTATCTCATGAGAATTATAGCCCTCTGGAGACAGCCACCCGGCGGTTCAAACATAACTAGTGGTCAAGTAAGGATGAAAAGCTAGGTGCAATGCGTTTTAGCTCCGAGTACGTGGAATTCAACCAGCAACTAGTTGGGGACGGGATAGTAGCCTATCTAGGGCGACAGGGATCTTGAAACATGCTGAGTTAAGCACCTTGAGGCGCGAAGAGGATGGGAGACCTAGTATGTTTTCAGATTTTAGGGGAATGCCTGGCCTTAAGGTTGAGCCGTGTCCACTTACGACTTACATCAGGTTTCCGAACCCTTGATCGGCCGATGCTCGTACCTCTAATATGGTCCGCTGTACTCCGTACTCTCTATGCCGACGATCTAGATCCATGACGGTCCATTCTTGATGCTGACAGCATAGGTTTGGCCACCTACGTGCATTTCCAACATTGCCTAGATAAGCATATATATCAGGAGACTCCACATCCATGAAGATTCTATTGTTCCTGCTTGGCCTCCCCGTAGTTACTGTTCATCCACCTCTCTACACCTCCTCATGACCACTGTGCCGCCAGTATAGGCAGTGCTCCTGCTCCCCAAGGCGCGGCAACCCAGCTATCCGCAAATGGCCTCATTAGCATCACCTGGGTAGGTGTGGCGCTAGGCATAGCCTTTACCGCGGCTCGTGTAGCCATCCGCTTGCGGAAAATGAAGCGTTTATTAGTAGACGATCGTTTTGTTCTGTTTGCGCTAGGTTTGCTCATTTTAAACGCAACACTGCAGACAATTCAAGCGCCACGTCCCTACTACATGGCTCTAACACCCACTGCGGAGGACATCAAATACCATACCCTGCGCTACGTTCATCTCGAGTTCGTTATCATCGGGCTCTTCTGGTCAGTCCTCTGGAGCATAAAAGGCGCATTTGGCAGTGTTCTGGAAGATTCCCGATGGACTTCCGAGAAATCGTCATGCATGTTGTGGAATTGCCATTTTTGCATTCCTTGCGTATACTGGGTGCTGGCTGGCGTCGGCATCTACATGCGCCCCTCTATCAAACTATTTCAAACTTGGTATCTATTCTTGTTCATGCTTGACGTGTTGTATCGATTAATAAATCTACTGAATTTTCCAGGTCAATGCTCGAAACCAATCGATATCAAGGGCTCCGTTATCCCCATATGCTACAGTACGACCGTGGACATTGTCACCGACCTAATGAGTACAACTATAGCCCCCGAAGATAAATGGCTTAGGAATAACAACTACCTAGTCATGTGTCTCCCTCTCCGCATCCTCTGGAAAGCCAAGATTCAACAGACACCAAAACGTCGGCTTGGTAATTGTATTCTGCGTTGGGTTCATCATCATAGCAACAGCAATCATACGCGCAATAGAAATTCCCGGAAGGGCCTATTCAGACCAAATCGGTCTTGCTATATGGTGTATTACTGAATCTTCGATCTGTAAGTCCAATTGTATTTCTCGCCATACGATCGATACTGACCGAAGTAGCTGTTATAGTCGGCTGCCTATCTCGGTTCAAATACTTTATATCCCAAAAACCTAGCACAACGCTATACCTATATGGTTCTTCCGGTTACATGGCAAGTCGCCAAGATCGAAGCCAGGCATCCGCTCGTATTAAGCGATTTTTGGTCACGGCAAGCTCGAGCCAGATCCCCTTGGAAGATATGAAGTCGTACCGGAACTTGGAGTATGAGTCTCATGCGCGGGATGTGCATGATACTGGCGGTATAGGTATGCAGGCGGTGCCGAGGAATACTTCGTGGTCTAAAATGTCTGAGAAAGAGCCGCGGGTGAAGATTCGGATAGTGAGGGGATATGGACGTTCCCTACTTGTTTTATCTTCTTTGAGTGGAAGGAATATTTACTGAATGTTACAGAGCATAATGTCTTTTAGATTACTTATTGTTAATGGCAGGAGATTTCTAATGGATCGTAAATGAGAAAGCACACAGTATTGACTTACGGAGAGTACCACATAGACTCACACCTTCAACTTTCTATGTTAGCAAGCTTGGTATATACGCCACTAGTCCCAGAATCCTGCCCCACCGTCTCCATCGCCAAGTATTGCCGAGAGTCGCCCTCAAGGTTAAGCAAATGACGTTGGAAAAACACGGTTGCACTCAACAAGGGATTAATTGTACTCTAATCTGCATATACATCCAGTATACACCATTGCCGCCCTTCGGAGCACCTGAAAGTAAAGTGAGCAAGGTTCAATTCTTTCGCATGAGTTGTGGTGTAAGCATGGGATTACGACCAAAGAAGAGCTAGAGAGTGTGGGTATACCAGCTTAGAGTGTAGCAAGATCTACGGTTTGGTCAGGGAAATTGGCATCAGAATAGAGAGAACCAAGTAATTGACTTGACTAGAGTAAGCATACTCGTAGACTTAGTTAAGGATCAGAAGGATGCTGGATACACATGTACAGCTTATATAGGCTATGCAAGCCCCACTAGTGGAATATCATTATTCCATCCCGAGCACCATAGCCATATTTATAACATACAGCAAGGTATAAGTACCAAGCATGGCCGATATAAGCTGTTGTATTCCTGTCTCAAAAGCGAAGCAATCTTGGGCAATGTTACTATGCATGCCGACCCAAGAACTCTATGCATAGGCCATGGAAAGACAAAATAAAAGTGATTAATTGCTGCGTAAAGAGGGATATCTCAAATTGGAATCAGAAACTGTTATGAAATGCACAGGGGAAGGAGGGCAGATTGACGCTGTATCAGCTACACCTACGTAGCCTACTAAGGAACGGATGCCTTTTCCATAATATGACTTCTATTATGACTATTGATTCTCTTCTCTCTTCTTCTATCATGCTGTTCTCCTTCCTCCTTTATATCTCTTCTCCCTCTGATTCTATCATCTTCTAGAATCTAGGGGAATTGTCGTTGACCCACAGTCAAGCCAGTAGATCACGTAATCCTATAGATTCGTATCAGAAACCTTCGGCAAATACAACAGGAGCTAACCTTCAAAATCACCCCCTTGGGAACAAATGGTAAAGACAACCCAGACAAGAAAAGGAGACTAGGCGCCAATCCTTATCCAGACCTAGCCCAAGCCATCCCCCCAAGTACAAGTCGCATCAAAACAAATACCCTACTCCGCCGCGCCGTCCGACTCAACATACACACCCGAAGGTCCCTCAAGGTTAGGGTAGTATACAGCTGAATGTTCAACTCGAAGTATTGAACATTATGTTGAATACTTGTACATTCATCACTCATATCCACATCACCGTCGCGGATGTGTGTGCAATAGTGTGAGTAAAGTAGGAGATAAGTCTTATGAATGCAACCACCTAATATCTTGTACCCCAGAATAAGGCCATAGTAATGAATCACAAGGGATTGATCTCCAAAAAAAGATTGATACCAAGTCTGCTATCCTGTGTTAACATATCAATCAATCCAGGGAACGAAACTCGTCCACCTCCCGCTGGTTCAAAACCTGCTCCTCTGAAAACCAATTTCCATGCATCCCGTACGGCACACGCTGTGGTAACAACACCTTGGCGACAACATCCCTCATAGTATGAGCATCAATAACCCACAACTCACTGCGTGAAGTCACCGGCGCATCTCCATTCGCATCTAGCTGGGACTCATCAAAAACATATGTAACGAGCCAGCCATCATCCTCCGAGGTTCCACCATTGCGTTTGACAAACGAGCACTCCTGTGCATACCATCCGTGAGGAAGGGCAAACACTTGAATAGGATCCTGCTCGTCGTTGGTAGCCAGAATCTCTTTGATGGATCGCTGGTCAACACACCCATTTACCTGAAGTTGGGGTCGCTGTTCGGCTTGCTGTAACAAGTTCTGAACATCTATTTTGACGAGGCAATCAATCTTAACGCTAGTTTTATGTGTCGCGACAAAGTTCCCTTCGGTCATGGAACACCCGTAGACGAAGCGAGTAGCGCCCATTTCTAGGTGTGGCGGTACACGGGGGAATTCGAACGGGATGGCCGATAGTGCCCACTGTTCTGTTATTTGATTCGATTTATCTGCCGGGAATCGATAATAGTACAGGCGACATTCCGGTTCTTGGGTGGTTGCCTCTCTTGGTGCATCCAAGTCCCCCATGTGGTACAGAGGAGCGATGCTGTTCATCCGGCAGACTAGCATGTGGACTCGTGTCCCTTGGGTGACTGTTTCGTCCCAGCTGTTCACAGTATGAAGTATACAGCAAGCCTCGGTTTCATACCACTGGATCTGTGCAGGGCAGTACCGGTCAAAGACACCGAAACGAGTCGGGCAGTGTGGATCGTATTGTACCACGGGTTTGTTACAGGGGATATTAGACGGGTCCAACGAGAGAGGGAGGTTGAGCATAATAGTGTGCTTGCGCGACACCCCGAAGTCATGCATCAGTTTTCCCGCCGTGAACCCTGAGACTGGCTGGTTGAGGAAACGCCCCAGCTTTAATGACCATCCAGGAGATACGATGGAGTAGTGCACGAATGGGTAGGTAAATGTCGTGTGGAAGAGTATTAGTTCACCGGATTGAGGGTCAACGTGGGGCTAGTCTTGTTAGACTTTATGTTTATCAAAACCAAGGAAATTGGAGACACTTACATGAGCTGTTGTCATCTCGTTCAAGAATCCATCCACTCCAGGGCCACCAAAAAACGGACCGGGTATTTCAGCAGGAGGCTCTCCCTCAGCGTTACTCCCGTTGAACCATCCTACAGTTTGCAAAGACGGAAGGTATATTCTCATTGGGGGACCAGTTTCGTTGGTTGCCAGCGCTCTCCCGTCATGATAAAGAATGTTCGTGTTAGCTGTGCTGAGCCTCCGAATTGGGCGGGCTACAAAGCCAAAGATAGACGCAAATACTAGTGTCATACACCGCAAGATGTCCAGGAAAACCCGCAATGGTGATACCCAAGGGTTTATCAGCGTAGAAACACTAGTTAAAATGGGGCCGATCTTCGGTTGACGTGCGGTGGCACAGTGCACGTCTGTTAGAATATACCGATTTGAGTATAGGGGTTGGACTTCCGCTGAACTAGGCTTGCGTTCAAAGAATACACCTGATAGCATGCCGTCTCCATCGAACCAATGCCAATCGCGGTGATCGTCATACTGAATAGAATTGCTGCTGTTACGGACGTACTGTCCTCCGATCAATTCATCTGGGATCCTACCCTGGAACTCACAGGGTTGTGAATCCTGGAGAGTGAAGATGGGGGCATAGTTCCCAGAAAAATATCTACCGCAAAGCTCAGTCAATGAGTGCTCCTTGTTATCAATAGGGCCTATACATACGGATGTCTGTGATCTTTGTCTTTGGCTGGCATGTCTGCGGTTTTATTGTATGACAACAAGATGCGAGTTTAATCATGAATTCAACTGGTAGCGAAGACGTGCGACCAGCTCGCTGGATATATAAACCGCAGTACATACTGAAATTAGTATCTCATACTTAGAGTCATTTCATGGCATATGAAATCATATCTAACAAAAACCCTGTTTTGGTATCCCTCAACTGGGTAACTGCTTAGTTCGGCTGAACTCTCCTAGCTTTTGAGTTTAATCGGTTCCATACATGCAGGCCATGCCCTTGCTGGTCGGAAGCCCAGGGACTTGTTGTTGATAACCTACCTGGCTTTCTGTGGAGAAGGCAATAACATAACGGGTATAGTGCCCTGCAAGGGTGCGTGGAACTGAGTGTGTTCTCGTATCCGGAACACTATAAAACCGGAAACATCCTGGGGATCCCCAGAAGAAATACCCAGATTTCATTCTCAGTCGGCAAAAACACAACTATTCCTGGTTAAACCATGGGTCTGGACTATGCTCTTGTGTCAGTATACCAATGTGATCTTCCAACTCGAGATTACTAACCTCTCAGACATGTCACTTACAACATACCCGTGGCGGGGCTGATGACTCTTCTTTTCTGGCCATTTATGACACGTCTAGATTGGCAAAAGATTTCTACTCTCATCATCGTACGTAGAGTGCTTGACGATGTAGAAGGGGACTTACTAAACTAGATTTCCCTCGTCGCGACCATCCCTTGGGACTCGTACTTACTGCGTCATCACATCTGGACGTACTCATCGGACGCTTTGATAGGCTGGACTCTGTTCTCTATTCCTCTGGAAGAGATATTTTTCTTTGCTATCCAGACTTATAATACCAGCTTATTGTATACCAACTTGACTCGGCCGCTTGTACTGCCGGCCAATCTGAGAATTACATCACGAAAGCAGACAATTGCCGGCACTTTTATAATTTTGTCGGCTATTCTAGCTGGACTTATAGCGATATACTGCGGAGGCTGTTGTACGTATACTGGCTTAATAGTCACATGGGCTGGCCCTTTCCTTCTGATTCAATGGTAAGTACTCAGGCGCCCTGTCATGGTCCTTTCTGATGCCGAAATTTAGGCTATTCTCATCCGCTTTCATTTTAGCAGTTCCTACGACGGAACTGATAGCATCTATTGTGCTTCCAACTGTATTTCTCTGGGTAGTAGACACATTATCCATAAAACGAGGAATCTGGTCTATCGAGACGCCAACTAAATTCGGCATCCAATTATGGGGTTGTATGGATATAGAGTATGCTTTACCATGATGATGATCAACAATTGCACATACTGACTTGAGTAGAGAGGCGATATTCTTCCTCGTCACCAATATTTTGATTGTTGTTGGCCTCGTGTCCATAGACTACGCCAATGCAATCACGACCTGTCAACTAGTGCAATCGTCGGAGCCCATCCAAAACTTTCCCTCATACTTCCAGATGTTACTACACTTTATGATGGGCAAGTACGTCCCAGACAAACGATTCGTGGACAGTCTTACAGAGTCAGTTGAGCACTTAGCAGCCTATAGTCAAAGTATGTATATGGGAAGTGCACTATTCCAAGGGCCCCTACGCATTGACCTAATATTGCTGTAAGTAGTAACCCAGTAACCCCAAGCACAACTAAGCTGTATATGTTAACGCTTCATGCAGGTACTCTTTCTGCCGAGTAGCGGACAACCTAGTCGACGACGCCAGGGACACAAAAAGCGCACGCATAGTAATCGAAGAATGCGATCATCTTCTTGAAGCAAAATTCTCTCACCCAAACTCGTTCCCTCCTCTACCAGATCCTAAGCGTGCCAACTATGCCGCACCCCCAGAGCTTATCGCTGCAATTGACAGACTCCCTGTCTCCAGGTTACGCCTCGAACACCTCAAGGGTCTCCTCGAGGGCTTCCGAACCGATCTGGCATTTGGGAACAACCCCGATTCCTTTCCCATTGCCACAGAATCCGACCTTGACACCTATTCGTCTCACGTCGCTAGCACAGTAGCAGCATCCATGTTGGGACTAATTGTCCACTATTTTCCCAATCATCCATTCGCTGTCAACGTCCTTCTTCGGCGCCGGGTTGTGGACGCAGCCGAAAGAATGGGTCAGGCTCTCCAATATATCAATGTCGCCCGTGATATTGTTCTAGATGCTGCTATCAACCGAGTATATCTACCAACAACTTGGCTTAACGAGCAGGGGCTATGCCCTACCGACGTGCTTGTATTTCCTACGGATCCTCGCTTGGAATCCGTGAGAGAAAGGTTACTGGAGAGAGCGGACTTCCTCAGTGCTTCAGCACGGAGTGAGATAGCGTTCCTGCCGAGGGAAGTCCAAGGGCCGCTCCTTGCGTTGGTGGATAGTTACTTGGAGATAGGAGCCGCCTTAAGACGAGGCATGAGGCCAAGGAAAGCGGGAGAAAAGCTAAAGTTACCAATTGGAAGACGCTTGTGGGTTGCTTATCGGGCTATGGCCCTGAGACGGTAGTAAGATCAGTTGGTTCAAAATCTGTATTATTGTACAATTTAAATCAGCTGGCTATAAGGTTACCAACGAGCTCACTGGTCTTTATATCACAAAACTACTACTATTTCCGTAAGAGCGAGATCAGCAATACCAACAAAGCCATTAGTACCGCCAATATAAGACCTATTTGGGACCTTCGCTCAACACCTTTGTTCCAACCCTGAACAATTTCTTCAGTAACAAGCTTACTCCCAGCCAAGCAAACAGGTACTCCCGTCCCTGGATGCGTGCTAGCTCCGACAAAATACAGCCTTTCAATATCCGGGTGCTTCGTTCTCGGCCTAAAGCTAAGCACATTGAAGAACGAATGCGACAGACCCAGAATCGCTCCACGATTGAGATTGAACTTTTTCTCCCAAGTAAGCGGCGTCTCGACCATTTCATGGACCAGTCTGGATCGAAGACCCCGTATCCGCGTGCGAGCCTCAATGGTGTCCAAAACAATCTCTCTCGTTTCCGCAACTAACGTATCCCATCTATGCTCATCGAGCCTTTCTCTGTTACCTGGGTCAAGATGGCCCACTGGGACCAACACAACAACAGCCTCTTTATCGGAAGGTGCAGCCGTTGGATCAAGTTTACTCGGTACATTGACGTAGAATGAGGGCTCATCTGGGATGCGGTGATCCTCGAAGATCGCATCGAAGCTTTCCCGATATTGTTCGGCGAGAAAGATATTGTGTGCTCGTAGTTGGGGTAACTTCTCGTCAAAAGCCCAGAAAAAAGAGATACTGCTGCATGAAGCAGGTCGGTTCTTAAGATTGCGAGACCGGCGATTCTGCGGTAAGAGCTCGTTGTATGCGTAAACTAGGTCGGCATTTATTACGATCAGGTCTGCGTGAAGCTCTTCGCCTGATTCTAGACGGATACCTTTTGCGATGCGGCCGCTGTCGTCTAATATAATGGACTCGGTGGGGGTATTTAGGAGGTATTCCACTCCTGATTGCTGTCCAATGTCTGCCAGAGCTTTTAGGACCTTGTTTATGGGTTAATATACACTTCTGTTACAAATGAAAATGTTGCATACCGTTTGAAATCCACCTTTTGGGTACCATATTCCATCCACCGTCTCGATATACTGTAGCAGGGAATAGGTACCTGGAGCCCGATATGGACTCATCCCGAGATACATACTACCGAAAGTCCAAGCCCGACGCATCTTCTCCGAGTAGAGATACCGCGCAACCCGAGAATAAGTGCTCGTCCATGGATGCATGGGTATCAGAGACTTCAGTACATCCAGCCGCAGCATGCTCAACAGATGAGGAAAATTCCTTCGGAGTACATGAGAAAGTGAGAGGTTGTAATGAGTACCGGCTTCGTTCAAAAAGGCACAAAACCTAGGGAAGCCATTTGGACCTTCATGGCGTTCGATCTGCACCTTCAGGCGCGACAGATCAGTCGACAGCTCTATGATTTCCTTGTCCGCGAACCAAACACAGTAGTTTGGTTCGCATTTGACGAGGTTGACGTTTTCTTGCTCCAGAGACGTCCCGAGGTCTTGGAAGGTCTCTTCGAAGATCTCGCGCATTAGGAGAAGTGAGGGGCCTTGGTCGAAGCGCTGGATGATGTTAGTTCCATCTTACTGGGTGAGGGATATCAATACATGCATAGCCATCTTTCGAGATTATGGAGCAACGGCCGCCGACGAAACTGTGCTTTTCTACAACTTTGACTTGGAAACCTTGTTGGGCTAGTCGCGCTGCTGTGGCAATTCCTCCGGCGCCGGCACCTATTTATAGTTAGAAGTCTTGTTTCTGGTTCACATAAAGCGGTACTTAAGAGTATGAGGAAGTAGAGAGACTTCAGAGGGTCAACTTACCGACGACGATCACAGTCGCCATTTCGTCTTACAATCTAGAGATGAATGGTGAGAGCAGCAGACTTTACGGAACGCGACCACATTCCGGCAGCCCTGGGAGAAGTGTAGAATGCAATTGGAGTATTCCTATGTCCAACGACTACCTTATTTGCAACGTCAAGTAGATATATGACATTATGACCACATAGGATAGATTTCCAAGATCTGGTTTCCACATCCTGTAGAAAAAGAGCCTCGAATGGCCAATTACAGTGGCTCGGTACATTTTTAGTTCATGGATACCCGACCCGAAGAAGATCTATTCATGGCTCATATTACCTGGAACTCTTTCCTGTAATGGATCATGAAAAGGAAAGACAAGAGGAGAAAAAGGCAAGATCAAGAAAATAACTTCTCTGAACTTACTTAATAGAAAATGGGTCGGTCAGTTCGAGCAGAAGAGGCTACATGAAACCAGCAGTGATGAAGAGGGTGTCAGGCGGAGGCCGTTGGAATTACCAAACCATTTATAGCCATCTTCATCTATTCAATGAAATTAACCAGATTAGAAATAATGCTCCTGAATAAGATACTAAACCGCTGATGGTGCTAGATGACAGTGTAGCTTGAAAGGCCAAAACATAGTGGTAGATAGATTGCTTTGCTATTGCATGGAGTGCTATCGGAAGAGAGGCAAACGGCTAATCTCATATCGATTCCTGTATTGAATACATGTAGCCATATAGTGTACTTCCATACATGTGCTAGCTCTTCATCTGGTGTACCCAATTCACGATGCCTTTGAACGGTTCCGTGGCGGAGATGTAATCCAGCACCCTACCTCGTTTGATATATTGCGCGGCAGAATAATTGATAAAGGACTCCTGAACCAACTCCCATAGCATAATATAGCAAGCCGTAACATGGTAAAAGGTATTTGCCCAAGCATGCATATGAGTTACCTGTGCTGATAGCTCGGCGTCCTTCTGAAGCGGCTTGGATCGTATCTCTTGGTACTCGTCAAAGACCCAACGCAAAGTAGCAGTATCAAGTCCATCGGGCGTATCTTTTATTGTCCTGCACAGACCATTGCAAAGCAACACAATGTCCTGGATTCCGTCGTTCAGCCCAAGGCCAGCGTTAGGGGTGTATTTGTGACAAGCATCACCCGCCAAAACGACTCTGCCCCAGCTCCAGTGCTTAGGGATGTCTTCCTCAAGATTCGCCATGCCAGAGCGGGGTCGCTTTGCGTAAATATCCTTGAATTTCAGTTCATCGGCAATCGAATATTTCGAGAATTCGGCGGCTAAGGCTTCGGTATCTTTTTTCTGTATAAAATATCCGTTCTTGAGTCAGCTGTGGTAGCCGTTCATACAGAAAGATCCATCCATGATCCTGTCCTGTAATGTACATAACAGAGCGACCTTTATGATGAGTGTCAAAGCTTTGGCCGCACTCGGAGGGCCGTGCCGAGTGCCGTGGAAACTGTACCATAAGCAGAATTATATTCGGCCGTAAAGGGGTGCTCGGGATCCCATCTGCTGTTGAATCGGCCGCAAGCGCTGAGCTACGCAGTAAACCAGGCGTCTGAACACCGTCTGCCCCAAGCACCATGGACCCATTGTAGATATTGGCATCAGCACATTTGGCCTGGACACCAATTTCACTGGAGCTGATATCAGTCACTTTCTTGGCCAGAATGTAACGGCCTTTTACACTATCGGGGAGTTCGTCATAGAGGACTTGGATGAATCGGGCACGGTGGAAAGATACTGGCGCAATGCCATGGTTGAGCCAGACTAGTTAGTATAAAGATTCCACAACCGTCTCGTAGTCAAGGTGGTCGCAACTTTACTTCTTTCGCATCGAAGGGCATGCGAATACTTGAATTCATATCCATCTAGAATGAAAGCTTTGTTATGCTGGAACTCCCCTCCGATCTCAAGAAGCTTGTCAAGTAGGCCGAATTGATGCATAACACGCAGACTTGCAGCACCCAGGACTATGCTGGCACCTTGATCCAGTACAACAATCTCCCTCCGTTCCAGGACGATAAAGTCGATGCCAGCCGAGTGAAGCGCATGAGCAGCAACTAGGCCAACCGGCCCGCCCCCGGCAATAATAACATTGAAGTCTTCCATGGACATACAGCGCAGTTGAGTTCGAAGATATATATAGCCGATGAAGTGTTGCAAGAGGCACGAGGATAGAAAACCTCCATTACACGCGACACTAGAGCGGGGAGCAGGCTGTCGACCTCTTTTATGTCACACTGTAAGATCAAAGACTCGGAACATGCGATTGCGAGAAGATTACGGTAAGAGAATTGTCCGGGAGCCAGGCGAGAGTGAATAGCCCATCATGACCGAGTGGGAGGTGAATATTGCTGTTAGTACTTATCAATTCTGATAACTACATACCGACGGGGGGCCTATTTTACTAAGCGGACGAAATGCCGGCCATTATTCTATAAACCTGCTGATACGCACTTTGCATATCTATATTCTTTGCGTATTTTAGCATAGGGCCGCAGAAAGCTTTATAAAAAAATCTCTAACTTAGTTCCTTCTACTGGCTCGACCGCATCGAATCATGGGCCGGATCCACTGCTGTCAAGCTAGAGTTAACGGATTTGTACTAGAAGACTTCCCTCCCAGCTTTGGAATGTTATGTCCCCTGAGCCATCAGTGTTAGAAAGAGCTCTAGTAGAGTCTCATGTTTAGGATCTATCGACTCGTATTCCCCTCGGACCATAATTCGGCCGCCTTCGTTGTAAATGACGCTAAAGTAAAAATGACGCCGGATATGATCCGAAACTGAGTCTGTGGCGCCTAGCAGAAGTTGTTTGGTACCACTTTAGCAGTATTTTGAAGGATTGCCAAGTCAGCATCAAAGTATAGTGTACATGTAGTCGGCCAAATATTCACTAGCCTACAATGAGACTTGGATTATGAGCTGATTTCCCCGCTAGACTGTCAACTTCTGTCATCGGCATTTTGGAGGACTACAACCTCGGTTGCTTAGCTAAATCATAAAAAAAAAAATAAAAAAAAGGCATGTATAGGGCCTAGAGGCGAAGCTTGAAGGGACCTGGATTTTCAGCATGCCATGTGGACGGAGAAATGAAAGATTCAATTAACTGTTGAGGAAAGGGTCTCAACTGCTTCTTGGCATTCGGTTATAGTGGGGTTCTTGCAGGGTATGCACATATACTGAGGTATCGTCACAGGTCAATATACAACGCTTTCGTCGCATGATTGTCTAAAAAAAAACTAGAAGGATCACAGTAAGGCTGTCGTAGGGTTACATACATCAATGATTCAAGGATATATCCACAGCTCAGACACGGTCAATGGTTCGTCGAGCAACTAGGCTTCGGGTTTCCAACCGTGGATGAAGTGCGTATAAACATAAAACTGCCTTCCGGACTCCTTGAATTCTTTACGAGCCTTCTCGAAGAGTACGCGGCTGCCATGCTCAGTCCACCCTAAAACGCGGGTAAACAGAGCCAGTGATAATGGCTCGATGGCATCCATCGTGTGTAACTGCATCCACTGGCCAAGTTCCTTGAGAGCAGGATCCTTGGGCCAAAGTCCAACGGGAACTTTCAGCACGTCTTCATGCACATCTGCAAAGCCAGCCGCTTTCAGCTTCTCTGCGAGCTCCTCGACAATATTTATGGGTTTTCCAAATGCAACCATGCCGTCCACGAGATAACGATTCCATTGCCGAATATTGGAGTCATTTGGAAGCTCGCCGCCTTGGGTGTAAAACCCGACACGGAACTCCTGTATCTCTATACAGCCACCAGACTTGGTGTTATGGAACGCTTGCTGAAAGAGTCGATCCCAATCTGAAATACTGCCTGCCATTTTCGTTGATGAATGTAGTCGAATTGCTTGCGTTCTGAGTAAATCCACTCGGCCTCAACATCATCAACGACGAACTTACAGTTGGCTGGGACCCTCAAGGCAAGGTAAGAGACATGTTTGTGTATACCAAATGCCTTTATCAGCCCAAGAGTATGATGTTTTCGTACCAATATGGCTGAATTGGGCTCAAGTCAATCCCAAGGACCTCCGCGCCTGGAAATTCATCTGCGACGTCGAGCGCATAGATGCCGGTCCCAGGCCCGATATCCAGGATACATTGTGGTGTCTGAGTAATTGGAGCTTTATAGAGCTCCCTTCTTAGCATTAGACAATAGATATGGTGGAGTATATTTATACGAGCTTGCTCGGCCTCGTCGTTCGGGAACAAGTAAAGTATTCGCCGTCTCGAAACCTATGATAGCGGCGGCCGTCTTCGTACACATAATCCCTTATCCTCGATGCAATGGATGTGGTGAAAGATGACACATCACTGTCACCAAGGGCCGAACCAATGTCAGATACTCGACTTTCAGCTCCAATGGCAGGCCCTTGCAACGGGACAGCCGCCATGGTATGATAGCTCGCGATCTTGTGTGCGTGTGTGTCGGTGGGTGGACGGACAACTACTTTTGTGAGGGAACACAAGAAGGAGAATGGCTTATGGCCATAAATCCAGCAGCAACAGTCAATGTTTGAACTGGCTAAAAAAGTACCGTTTCATCTTTCCCTGCTCGGGGTTACCTGAGTTAGCATTACCGAAGCACGGAGCATAATATTTACATGGAACAAGCACTACCGTCCCCAATCCTCAGGGGTAACGGCATAGTGAGTGGACATATGATCTCTATTGGATGGAATACCCACTTTCATGAAATGAAGATAGATAAGTGAAGCCTTAATGTTGGTGCTTAAATGACTTTTGAGGCAAAGATAGGCCAAAAAAAAAAAAAGAAAGAAAGAAACAATACCAAGATATCATACATTGAACAAAGTCATAAGTCTGTCAGAATCGGGGTCATCAAAGAAGGAGTCTGGGTTGAAATCCGTCGAGATCGAACTTATTGATGACTGTTCTTCTGTATCTTGAGGCATATACGACAATATGTATTTATATTCCCCCTCGAAATGGGAAGTGTAAGCGATACCCGAGCGGAAGAAGGCGGTGTGGTATTTCTGCCCGAGACCTTATCCATTCATTATCCTGTCGATTGGTTGCCCTCGAGCCCAAGTTCTGCGTATGCATCCTTCTTCCTCTCTTATATCTCTCTACCATGTCCAGCTTGCCCCCGGAAGAAAATAGGTACCCCCAAGGTCCTTCCTATCGGCCTTATCCGCGCCGTGATGATAGGGACGGCCGCATGTATGACGATCGTTCGCCCTCGCGCTCGCCTGGCGGTAATACGCTCCTCCCGCACGGTAGCATAGGCGTGGATGCTTTTAATAGAGCAGTGCAGTTTCTTTTTCCGACCCGGCAAATGCTAACCATATTCTCGGCTCAAAAGATCATTCGCACTCTCCCCCACGAGGCCCTGCTTCGGATAGAAGACCCGATTATTCCAGAGACCACCCGGACTCAAGACCCCGTTACCGAAGTCGAGACGGCGATGATTTCCGACGACGGTCATTAAGGTCGCCTCCACCCCGGCGGGGGAGGCCAGCGTATAGGGATCGTGACCGAGAAGGTTATCGTTCACCGGGATACCGCAGCCGAACTAGAAGTCACAGTCGCAGCCGGAGTCGAAGCCCGCGACGAAGCCGCTATTACGGACAAGAAAGCAGAGAGGTTATGATGGATGGTTTGCCGGTGGATATGGCGGAAGAAGACGTTGGAACACTCCTTCCCCCCTGAGATTTCATTACACGTGGAGGCTCAGAGCTGCGCTCCACAAACCACTGTTTGATAACAAGAGGCTGAGATATGCATGTCACCGGTGGTTCCGGTCGACGTGTTGAACAGATTACGAATGAACTCAGAGACGGTTATCATATTGAAGGTTTGGAGGAGGTTCGGGTGATTCGCGATCGGCAAACTAGTAAGACCCCTCGTCTCTTGCTGCAACATACATGGGTTGGATGTCCTGACGTTCTGCAGAATTGTCGCGCCAGCTGGGCTTTCTCCGATTCCGAGACCTCAATCATTCGCGCGCATTCCTTGAGCGCAACTTTCCATCCATCTTCTTGTACGGTCCAAGTGCCGGCCGGGATGGCCGTGGTACCAAGGTTCGCATTGCATATAGCCGGGAGAGAGAGGACCGTGCTCGTGCTAGAGCTGAAGGCGATTGGACTTGTAAAAACGTGAGTGATCTACACTATGCTGGCGGGTATGAAGCTAACATATAAATCTGCAGTGTGCGATTGTCAATTACTCCACACGTTCGAAATGTTTCCGGTGTCAAGCCCCGCGGCCCGGTATGTATCTCCGCCTCGCCGACAATTTCATCGCACTGACAGACACAAGAACCTGGCCCAACGGGGCCTCCTGGAATAGCTGCTCCCAAGGTCGAGAACAACGGTGACAATGATGCTGCGCCTGAAAACCAGGCATCTCAGTTTCTTTTGTTCCGAGGGCTGGAGCCATCCGTTACAGAAGAGCTTCTGGCCAAGGGCGTTGCAAAATTATACCGACCGGCACCTAATTCTTCGGACACTACATCCGGCAATCAAAGAAAAGGGGCTAAAGTAGCTTCTACTACCGGTGATTCCAACCTCGGAGCTCGGGATGGTTCTATTCGCCGTGTGCTACTGGTCAGAGATCGTAAAAGCAACGACAGCTGGCGCTACGGATTCGCGGAATTTGCGACAATTCAGGTATGAAACATGCTCTGCTGTTTCCTTAGCATTCTGTCTTACAAGGCTTTTCAGGATGCTCAAGCGGCCGTTACACGGCTGAATTCTTTCGAGAAGTTTACTATATCATCGAGGCCCGTGCTTGTGAGCTATATTCACGCTGGTGTATTCGTTCCTGTGATCAATCCTTCGGCAAGCACAGAGAAATTCACGTTTAGCCCTTTGAATAACCCATCCTTGAAGCTTATGTACTGGGACGAGGAGGCTTATGTCTCGGAGCTCACAGTGTCTCCTGGCGATAGTGATAATATTCAAGCACAGTCGAAGAGCGACCAAGCAGGCCAGCCGGAAAGTCATGGGAAAGGTCAGAAAGATGCGGATAAAACCAAGAAAAGGAAAGCGGATATCTCGGCCGTCGCCGGCTCCAAGAAGCTTGCGATGCCGTCGCACTTGCAGTTTTGGAGCAACCGTCATGCTGAGCTACATGGAATTCAGAAGAAGAATCCAGAAGAGGCGGGAAGCGGCTCAGATCACGGAGATTCCCTGATGGATTCCAGCGCTCCGCCAGCCCAGTCATATGCGGATCCAAGCCGAAACTGCTGCTATCTCTGTATGCGCCAATTCTCGAACTCCGCAGAAGTCAACCGCCACGAACGCCTCAGTCAGTTGCACCATATCAATTTGCAGAATGATGAATTGACATCCAAGGCGATGGGCAAACTGATCAAACACGGTATTGTCCAGCAACCGCCTGAATATCGGGACCGTGCGAGAGAACGTCGGCAGGCTTTCGGCAATTCCAAGGCTGTTTCTGTTAAGAAGAGTGCGCCTGCACCGAAGGAAGAAGAGCCCCAAGTGGAAACCACATCCAAAGGCGCTTCACTTCTTAGTAAGATGGGCTGGTCTGCCGGAACAGGACTGGGTGCTCAGGGCACGGGCATGACCGCTCCCATCGCCACCGAGGTCTACGCTCAAGGCGTTGGTCTAGGTGCGCAAGGAAGCAAACTGGGGGATGCGGCCGAAGAAGCCGGGCGCAATACACGGGGCAGATACGATGAGTTCCTGGAGAAAACAAGGCAGACTGCGCGAGAACGCTATGAGCAGATGGATCGATAGCTGTAATATGTTTGTACAATATCTACAATGAAACTTATGATACCAAAATTTGAGGCATGCCCTCCAGTGTCCGCTGTATACTGGCTCGCTACATCACTGACTTCATGCACTAAATAGGAACACTATTAGGCCAGGCCATGAGGCTGGGCCTATTATCAGCCAGGAACTAGCCAAGCACAATCAAGCAACCGAGTAACCAAGCAAACACTAGAATAGATTAAGGTGGCACCAAAGGGGAGCCATATAAGCGCTATACGAACCGGGAATCCTCACACTAGAGGGAAGTTTCAGTAATGGACTTTGCTGCTTCCTGGCGATAATACGCTATTTTTTATATCCTCTACTGTTTCGAAGTTGTGGATAATATAAAAGTTACCCATAGCTATCAAACATCTATTTCCAATACAGTAGTAGTTTAACGTCTTTCACAAGAAAAACAGTACAAAACGAAACAGACAAAAAGCCATACTTTACAACCAAGCACATATCACAAAACGAAAAGAGCGGAGAAAACAAAACTCTCTAGTCAACATGAATCCTCCTCAAGCACCGATCCGACTTGGCCGTAAAAGAGCTCCTCGTATGCATCATAGTGACATTATCACTAATCACCCAATCTCCCTCCTCCCAAGAGTGCCAATACGCGACCCTCCGATCATGAAGCAGAGAGTCCAGGGTTCGACATATCTCCGCAGAATTGGGAGCATCCTGGATAGTGATGTATGTGGGGTCGAAAACCGTTTTCTCCTGGGGCCATGGCTCGTGGTACCGGAGACAAGGTCTCTGGTGAGCGAAGTGAGGCACGACGAGGGGTAAGTCGGTGACTTTGGCCTCGTTGAAGGAGGCGGTTTCTACTGTCCAGGAGAGCTTTTCGAGCTGGTCTAGGGAGTAGTTTGCTGGGAGGTAGTGCCATATCAGGTGGGAGGCGCTGAAGAGGGTAAAGCCTGTGTCTTTTGGGGAGGGGGTCATTCCGGTGAAGAATTGGAATCTGGTAACGGAATTGGTTAGCTGGTTAGAGAATAAAAGGTAGGGAGACCAGAAGAATTAGAGCTGAGGCTTCCTATTGCACTTACTTGGGAGGGCAGGAGATAATGACCTCTTTTCCATCGGCGTCTTTTTCTTTGCTGATCTTGAACAACCCGTCATAATGGAAAGGCATCCATTCGGCAGATAGCACATTGTTCAACCCTTGGGATTCGGTGCCGTGATCCTTGACCTCGAGTATCAGGCCGAATTTCCAAGGTAGGGGTGTACCCATTTCTTCTGCCTTCTTGACAAATAGTTCCCTGTTACGAGTATCGTTGAAACCACGAAGGATCAGGGGAGAGTTCTCCTGGGCAAGTTCGCGAAGCTTGAGCATGTCTAGATCCGCAGCGGATATACTCTCTGTCTCTTTAGGCCGGATGATCAGGCCACAGGGATATTGGGGTTCGATATCCACAGGTTGGGCCCAAGAATACAAATCCGATTTAACGCGGTAGTACCATGGCCTTCCATCCTTGTGTACCAATTCCACATCTTCCCTATTGTCATAAATCTCCCGCATACCGTACTCAATTCGACCATCAACGGTGAAGCAAGGTGAGGAGTGCCAGGGAGTTATGGCATAGCGAGCCAGAGGCAACACTTTGATAGAGATCTTTGTAGACCCGCAGGATGGGTGAATCGAGAGACGAATGTGGTCTGCGTAGTTTTTCCGAATTGCTTCGGCAAAGGCCTGGACAAGGGAATTAGCGTGCCATATCTTTTACTTTTCCCTAGACTACAAACATACCTTTCCACGAACAATCATCTTCTTAGCTGTCGACTCTAGTTTCTGTTTGTGGGACCGCTTCGAGACGCTTCCATCATCGAGGAAGGTATGTTCCAAGTCTTTCGTAAGGAACTTAATGTAGCCTCGATAGGTAGCACACACATCCTTGTCTGACCTAATGCTGTCTGCACAATCATAATCCAGGGGAGTATAGTGTTCGATCAATCTCTGGCGAAATTTTCCCGCCAGGCTCTCGTAAGTAGCTGCATCAAGCGATATCTCCTCGTGCACATGGAGGAGGTGCTGAAGCCGAATGAACTGGATATGCTTGTATTCTTGGTCACGAACGAGTTGCCGAAGGGACTCGCCGTATGCGTAGACTTCTGAGTCGTGTACTCCTAAGAGATCTGCTGTCCGTTAGCCCTAGTATAGTTTAGGTAATCTACTGATCAAGCCGCTCTTGCCGTTGTACACGAGACCATCAGAAGCAATGGTCAGCACAGCGCCCGGCTCATAAACATCCGTGATAGCCGCACACAAGCCATTCAGGTGAGATAGGGCAATTTCCTCTCCCTTATCCGGCAAGGCGCCCAGGACCTTGTTCTGGCGATTAGGGGACTTGAACGGAAATGCCGGTAGGATCAGCTGAATCTCCTGCTGTGCCTTCACCTGGGTGTAGATGAGAGGGAGGAATTTCAAGGTTCCCTCGTCGCTGCGATCCGTCACGAACTCAGGAACCGGCGCACGATAACGGTAGATGACATTCAAGATCTCGGTTGCTTTCTGAAGTGCCTTTGTATCAAATAAGATAGTGTCGGCTAAAGGAAAAGCCGGAAAACTTGACGTAGCTAATATAGTCTGGACCGCTGCTGCACTCATGGTGGGAGGATGTTCTCTGGAATTGAAGAATGAAGTGGACAGGATCAGATATGAACCGATTTTGTCTCTGCGACAACAAGTAGGCCGACATCTTGGTAGGTGATAGATATATATATATATTGTTCTCAACTGAAAGACAAACCCTCAACATCAATTCAATATCGAAATTCACATAAGCTGCCAAGAATAATCAAATTTAATCAAATATTACCAAGCATATTAACTGAAGCGAGCTTAGGCAGATAACAGGTATCATATGATGTTAGATTCTGCAGTTTTGCATAGAACCTGCAACTAGCGGCACATTTCCGCTCGCCTCAGCTACGGTGGCGAACCCTAAACGGACCACGTTAAGGCTCGAACTAGGAGTGGAGGTCTCACAGTCTGGGGACCCTGTGCAGGCCCTACCGTCATGCGAGGAACTCTTATAGAGAGTTATATACATGCATACGAGGTGAGGCGCTACTTTTGAGGGTCAGTTCATAGTACCTACCCTTCAACTAGCCTTCAACATGACTATGGGCAGGTATTCATACCAAAGCGTCCACTGCAAGTTACATTTTCATGAAGTGCAGAAGAGCTGGTAAGAACAATCCACGAAAAGAGAGTTTAGAGTTGTTACCAAGCCTCCTAGCTGTATGACCCAGTGTCAGCAAGAGGCAATGTCGACGAGATAATAATAGAGGTATTATTTGCGTCATTTATTACGGAAGGAGCGTGTCCTGGGCTGTGGTAGCATCCAGGACAGCTTAATGTTGCGCCACAGGCAAAAGACCAGGGATGTTGAGCCTTGGCACAACTCTGACCCCTAAATAAAGATATGCCCTAAGTATCAGAGTAGATTCTATTACCTAAATAGAAAGTGTCTCAGGTTTGAACCGTTTCAGTGCAACAGCCGGGGGACATACAGCTTAGGCTGTCCGTCATCTCTATCAGAGCTGAAAGTCAGATTTAAGTGACGGAGGATTTATTTACCATGCCCGCTTTTCAAGCCACCGCAGAGCGCTTCCGGTAGTCGGAGAAGGCCCTTACATTTTAATATAATTGACATTAGGACCTCAGGAGACCGACGGTCTCCAATGTCGGGCTAATGCAGGTTTTGGGTTAAGCGATAGGGGAAACTTTTGCCTAGGGTTCACTGGGCGTTTGTTAGCGTATAGTCTAACTGGGTTAAGTTTAAATGCTAAGCTTTAGGGCCCGCTAAACCCGCGCACCAAATGCAACTGTACTCCACCTGATTCGTGCCTGCAATTTCTGCAAAAGCGCTATGGAGTATGGCAGGGTCCGAGCCGGCAGTAGAGATTTTCTTTACCTGGAGTACATGGAGATGTCCGTGTCAGATTCATTGCAATCAGCATCCCGCTCTGTCCTCCCTCTCAACCCACCTGATTTCAGACAGCTGGCGGATTACCCTCTCAGTCAGTGTAGACAAACGTCGAGCCTTGATCCACCCACGATCTAGAAGCGACCCTACCATGGACCCATATCGGCAACAGAGAAAATGGGAGCCTAATAAAGCCTTAATTAGCTAATTTAGACTTTTAATTGAAACAAATAAATCGTGCGATTTCTGCATTTGTAATCACTGGTTGAATTCCATCAGATAAGACAATCCACTAGCGGAATATCGCCGCACTCGAAGGATTGGGGTGGAGTGGAATATTAATCAGTGATCAATGTGCCGGTCTCTTGGCAGAGCTACAGCACGGGCCCATATACCGATTTCCAGCCCTGAAGATGTATATTGCCTTATTCCCTCAGGGTCGGAAAGAGAATGTATTGTTGAGTGCATCATACGATTTCATTCCCTTTCGTGTCTTGGGCTCTGTTAATAAATCTCCTCGCTTTCCTTCTTGCCAAAGTGTGTCATCAGTAAAAATATCTTTCTATTTCACTATGAAGAACAACTTACAATCACCCTTCGAGGTTGACCTGGTCATTATTGGGGGCGGCCCAACAGGTTTACTGTCTGGTGTCCTCGCAAGATCCTTAGGGCTCTCGGTGTATATCATCGGTAAGAATACTCTGCACACTCAACTAGCATATAGAGTGAATGAAAGCGATAGAGCTAATCATTTCGACCTCCAGATGCAAAAGACGGTCCTCTAGATCTCGGCCGTGCGGATGCATTGAACGCTAGAACCCAACAGTATCTCGAAGTGACAAAAACATTATCCTTCCTCGAGCCCTTCGGCCTGAAATGCAATAGTTCGTTTAACCCCATTTTGACAAAGATCTCATATCTAGCTAACACCCGTCCCTCAGCGAGCTCGACATTCGAAGGAGGAGAATTCACCTCCCAGCAAAACCATTGGTGGACGTCTTTAAAGCATACCCATCGTCCCAATTTCCTCATGATAGGCCAGTCACGCGTTGAGGATGTTCTGCTCCGTCAACTCGACATCCCTGTCGACTACAATACCCGTGTCAATGAAATCCAAGAGACTAAATCAGGTGTCTTGGTAAAGACAGACCAAGGAAGAACAGTGGTGGCCAAGTTTGCCATTGCGGCAGATGGTGCGCGCTCGTTCGTGCGCACTACGCTTGGGATTCCATTCACCGGGACTAAGCCCGAGATGGTGTGGGCCGTCTTGGATACCTTCATTGAAACTGATTTTCCTACATGTCCTGAGATCATCACCTTCCAGAAGGATGGACAATCACGAGTTGCGTGGATCCCCAGGTATGTATCGACTCTTCGCTTACAGCACCGAGTCGCATTGTTCTAACTTCAGGCGGTAAAGGGAACGGGGCATGAATCGCTTCTACATTCTTCTCGATGGAAAGATCACGCAGGAAAAGGCCGAGACCTCCATTCGAGAACATATGGCTCCACACAAGATCGAGTTCAAAAAGACCGAATGGTTCAGCACCTTTGAGAGTATGTGGCCATCATTTTGCCGTCCAAATTTCCGAGTTACGGATACCATTATTAATGCAGCTGTTTAGTCAAGGAAAGAGTGGCCAGCACATTCATTTCTAATAATGGAGATGGTCGCATCCTGCTTGCCGGCGACGCTGCTCACGTCCACGCCGTCAATGGTGGTCAAGGCTTGAATACCGGAATCGCAGACGCGTTCAACCTCATATGGAGAGTCGCATTCGTGGTCAAGGGGCATGGGGGATCCACTCTGCTGAAGAGTTACGATGAAGAGCGGCGGGCCACAGCCACAGCCGTTATTGAGGTTGCTGCTAAACTCGTGCGGACGACCGTGAAAACTGCGTTGGAGTATGTAGAAACAATTGAAAAGAATGCGGGTTACATCACAGGTACGAGTTCATTACTCTATCTTTCCTTAGTTTCTTTCTCTTTGCGAAGTATCGGCTGACCCAAGACCTTGCAACCCACAGGCATGGGAGTCTCCTACACCTCTACTACACCCTTGGTGGTCGACTCGAGCTATGGAGATTTCGTGGCTGGTCATCGCTGCCCTGACCTATGGCTTACCACACTCCCTGAAACATCATTTCAAACCCAACCCGGCGAGCCATCTCGTGCCCGTCTATACGAGTTGGTCGAATATGGAAAGTTCAAAGTCCTTTTCCTTGGCACCGAGAAACCGGCCTCTTTCGAGCTGGCTATTGAACTACAACAAAAAGTAGAGGTATGGCACATTCACGACCAGAATTGTCGGCTCACTACCCTCATTCATGAATACAGTGCAGGATGGGTGAAGGGTGATGAGGGCACAATTGTGGTCGTAAGACCCGATATGTATATCGGTTATGTTGGGAAGGATTGGGTTCAATACTTGGCGTCGGTATTTGTTTAATAGATAAAATAGATTTCATTTTACATCGTGTTATAAGTTGGGTATGACCTCAGTATAACAGACAATCATCTAAATCCAGAAAGTCGTATCACCGTCACGTATTGAGGCATGTCTGTTGCCTTCTGATACCTTGCATACTCCGTTTTCCAGTTCAACTTACCACTGAATGGCTACTCAGCAAATCCACCTGTCGCTGCTAATTGGTAACGCGATAGGCCCTGTGTAAAAACGCCTTCACTAATGGCAGAAACAACAGTGTTGAATCTGATATCTTGATCTAGGCTTATTACATAAGAACAAACGTATAGATAAACTCAAGGGGAGCTGAAGACCTTCATCCAATGCCAGCTCGGTGAATAATTGCCTAAAGAATGGTTAAGAGCAGTGAGTAGGGCTAACTAACTTGTTTAGTCACCCAATCAATCTCTTAGCAACAAACAGGCCCATCTTTTTTTTTGCGTCCAGGAGTGCAGAGGGGCGAAAAACAATCCACAAAAAAGAATGCGTTTCCGATGCGGGGAATCGAACCCCGAGCTGCTGTGTGAGAGACAGCGATGTTAACCATTACACCACATCGGAGTGCTTGTTAAAGAATAATTAATATTTTTGCTTTATAATATAAAGCCTTTTCTAGCCGCCCTATGTGTTCCATACAGATTAAGCTAAGCAGAGTCGATGAGCCATCTTGCTAACCACAGACATACAGACTTAGATAGTGTATTAATTAGTGGTTACTGTGCATATCTACTACCGTTTACATACTTTATCTCAAACGTTTCCTGAGTGCCCTTCGTGCCATCTTTTGCCCATTCGGTCCCTATATCAACAAAAATATATCTATAGCTCGATGTCGATATGAAACTGCTGGAAGCCCTAGTATTAACAGGACAATTGTTGACCAACCGCGTGAATGTCTTAATAGCCAGCAGGTGTGCCCCTTTTATTAAATCATGCCCAAAATTCCAGCCATAGCCTCTCCGAAAGGGTTTTGTATGGTCCGTGGTGGGCTGTGAAAATGCCACTGCTATCGGGGAGGTGGCGTATTCAGCGGGCATGATGGAAAATAAGATGGGAAAAAAGAGAAAAAAAGATTATCTCGAATATAGACGATAAAATGAAGGAGGAAATCTAATCTACAAATAGAGAGACGTCTATCTAAAGAGATAGCGATGGGACATGTGGACACATGGTCGTGAAGAATCCCATATATCCCGATTGATAAGGTTTGGCCTCGGCCAGCTCCTATTTGGGGCGAAACCACCCACTCTTCTCCTGATAGCCAGTTCAGACCAACAACCACCAGATGATTGGGAAAGGACGGAAAGCCAGTGTGATGCTGTGAGATTCTATCCCCGCCACTCCTCCCCTAATTATGATATTGATATACAAAGCTTGACAGCAACAAGATGAACGGCACGGAGGATAAATAGGCGATCGTTGTCTAACGGAATCCCGCCCTTTTCATACGGATATCAATAGATCCAGCTGGGCAGGATTGTGGGACCTCGTGATGGCTGGATAGGGGCAGGCTCAACTGGATCCCCGGCGATAACTTGCGGGGAAAGACTAGAAGGAACATTGCCCTGACGGTATACCAGTGCCCGGGAAAACGGGTATAAGCTGAAGAGGTGAAGGAAAAAGACATGAAAAATGAAGCAAAATAAGTGCTTGTCTGTTTGGGTCTGTTCATTAAACCCCGAGTCTCGTCGAAGATCTCGACGAGCGGTTGGCCTCGTTGGGATGGTCGCGGCCACACGTAGTCGATATTGCAATAACAGCGGACAGAGTCTCCAGCATCTCTCCCACCGCTTGGCACTGAATGGGTTGCAAAAGCTCAGTAGCGACACGTCGAGATCCAACAGTTCTTGAGTAATGCCAAGCAGAGAGTCAGAACGAGGTGCAGCTGCTGACGATGAAGGGGCGACAGAGTTATCCTCCAGACTAGGTTTGGGCCAACCAAGCAAGTCACTATCCGGTGGCATCCGCGAAGCAGGAATAGGGATGTCAAAGGTGTCCGAAAAATTCCATTTCTGAGAGAGAGGAGGTATGGGCGGTGCCTCGGCGGGCAATTCCCCACCACTGGAATTCACTATCCCGGCTGTTATTGCTGGGCAACCAGTACGCAAGTGTGGACCTACTCCACAGGAGCGGTCTAGGCGGCGACAGCGCGCACGCGCTTTGTTGTTGTCAGCTTTTGTGTAGCGGAATTCCTAGGCGCAAAGTACCAAGCCAAGCCAAGAGAACGGATAGTCCCCGTGCTACAGATGACTATTGTAACAAGAAATAAACTGCCACGGCGGAGATATGGGCCCTATAAGGCTCGTTAGCTAAACCCTCAGACAAAGCCACTTGTAGAACTTATTCTTACATTGCTCGTCCGCACATTCTATGGTGCGTGAGTGGTGAAGAGGCATATAGAGTACTTCCAGTATACTGATATAATCTAGTAGGGGGAACTGCTGAATGGTAATGCAACTGCTTCCTACTGGTGTATGATGTTACGACACTTATGGGATAGTATGTATTTTTGGAAAAATAGAAAGAAAATGTGAGACTAAGGCCAAGCCATCTCAAGAGGGCCTCTCCGGAGCCGAATTACTTGGTACTCTGGATGGGATGTAGTTTCATGTTCAAAAGTATTGGTGGATATACTTTCAAATCTTGTATAAACATGGGGGTGAACGATGAATGGAGCCGAATTTTGCGCATGCCGAGGACCTCACATGGCTAAAATAGAGGTGTGTGACCAATAACCTGATGATCGAAGTGCTTAGGGGATAGTTGCAATTGATCTGCAACTGTTATTTCAATCAAACTCTCCTAATACCTCCGATGAGGTTGGTACATTATAATGGTGACGTGCTAACATCCTTGCTTTTGGTCAATGGCGTATGTTTACACCGGGACTGTAACAAGCGCACACAGCGGAGTCTGGTCCCATGTTGATAAATGTGTAGAAGCCATCACGACTCAGAATGGTCCTACTAGAGCCAGATCTTACGCGTCGTGGGAGGTAGCAAACCTGGGATATGTGCTCCGTATGCTGCAGGATAGCGGTCAGGTGCAGAACCCGACTGTAGGGCTTTCCCGTTGCAGTAGTCTTCCCCTAGTCAAATTTAATATCGAACATTAATTTTACGTCAAGGAAATAATATAGAAGCCTATAGAGCGCGGCCTTCGGACTTTCCCCCTCAAACCCCACCTCCGAGGACCCCGTCGGAAACTAAATTCGCCGTGATTGTGGGGGAACGAGTAGGAGGGAGGGATGCACTTTGCATTAGCGCCGAGTAAGGACATTGCAGAATGGTGGTCCGCGAGTAGTAGTCTATTTTTGCTATGAGCCCTATGTCCAGTGCGGTGGCTTATTAATTCGTACATAACCTAGCAATGTTGATCATTGCACATGCTATCCCGCGTATTAAAGGGGCATACATATAGATCTATGTTCAAGAAGTTTTCCGCATGAATGACCAAGTGGCACCAACAAACAGGGTACTAAGTATACCCCCTTGATCGCCAAGTTCTGCATCCCTGAGACGCCAAGAGCCTCAAACGAGCAAGGTATCAGCGCTAGTAGTCAGGGTTCAAATGACTTTTAATAAGGCTATACCCAGTTGAAACCAAGATACCTAACTTTTTTTTTGTGGTGCGTCTAATCCATATAGATACCAGCACTGTGTGAACACATATTGCCTTTCTTTTCTAGTTTCTTTCTTGGTATATCACGAAAATATAGTGGTCAAGGAATGTATGCTACCATAAGAAGGAAACAGGTTGCAAATCACCATTCGGAATCTGCATGTTCCAAGAATTGTACGTCTGTATTGGCTTGGCCAATTGGCCACCATACGCACATAATCCTGTACAGAAGGTACTGCAATGACCATCAGTATCCTTGGCAAAGAGGACAATTGGGTGAGTCCTTCCGCCCTGTTAAAACCAAAATAGATGCTGCCTGATGGTATCAGCCTTGGCGAAGGGATACCCTGTATCGTCCCCAGCCTTGCGCAGTTCCACGACTGTGAGGGCCGAAGGTCCCTTGCTCGGTAACTTCGGGGATGATGGAAGCTCACGGCACAGAAGAGTTATGCGGGTAGGGCTAGGTGATTGTACAAACAGAACTGTATTTATATAGAAAATAGTATAGAACGGTAAAATTAGCATTCTAAAGAGGGAATACAAGCAGTTGGAATCAAAATAGCGCTTGCGTAGTTTGAAACTGAATAGCATTTTCAAGTCCCTACATCCCGCGTAGTATTCCTGTAGAAGAGTTTGAAGAAACCAATTAGTTGTTTGTATAAATTGTCAGACAAATATACGTCACTATTCATTCGCAATCCTGCAGGAGCAAGGTTATAATCATGGTGTGTGGGATTGACATGTAACCAGACATCATGGGATGAAGCCACTTGATGAATGCTCTACACATATACCTTGAAGACCCATTGATTACGATTCCTATTCGCCAATTCTATGTCGATCTACTGTAGGGCAGTTCTTGGAAGTCAATTGGCTAATTGAAGTGACGTACTTTCTTTGTACTACCTACTGGGCATATTCCTCTATAAATACCACTTCTTCACTGCTCTATACGATGCAATTCTATTCTGCAAGAACATATCATTCTCCTCTTTACCCAAGTCAACAGATAGTGTAGAGATTCTTTCTTTAATATCCCATTTTAAGTATACACTTTCCTACCGACGCCATGCGATCAACCCAAATGGACGAGTTCCAGAAAATCGTGAAGGACAACCCGGTCCTCACGTCTACTGGGTGTACTCGGGAATTTTGCCAGGCTGGGAGGATGATCCACTCTGACGAACCAAGAGTAGGAGAGACTCGTGCCCTTGAGGTGGTTAAGGAGGAAGCTTCAGCTTTCCTGTGGCAACTACTGAAGGAGGGAGTCTACACAGAAGAGCAATATACGGCGAGACGCAACGAGGTCCTCAACTCTCTCGAAGCATCAGCTGTTGTTGAACCAATGTTGGTGGATGGAGTAAAGACGGTTGGCAAAACGGCCACTTGGACGCAGACTTCACAAGAGCTCCAGCGTGGTCTCCAACTTGCGTGGAAGAACTCTCGGAAGTGCATCATGCGTTCACATTTCAAGGAGCTTGAGTGAGTCATTCCCTGATACGATTCCGTGTTGCTCCCCTCCATCAACTTATATTACCCTATGTATCACCATACCTCAAATTCGTCTTTTACTCATCTTTATAACGAGCTAGGTTATGCGACCTTCGACACATTACCACAAGTTTCGGCATGGTCACGGCCGTCATCGACGAAGTACTAAAAGCATTCAACAAGGGCCAGATTAAGCCAACAGGTACGTTTCCCATCCTTGCCCATCTGTCTCATTCTTACCGAAACCCGCATAGTCTTCGCGTTCCCCCCAAGGTCAACCAGCGGCACAGGCCCCATGTTCTGGAGCAAGCAATTGCTCAACTTTGCCGGAGTACGTATCCCCCAAACCCAGTTCCCACACTATACCATAAACTAAACCACAACATAGTACCAACAGGCCGACGGCTCAATACTCGGCGACCCAAGTAACGTCGAGCTAACCCAAGACATCCTCGGGCTCGGGTGGGTCCCACCAAGTCCCAAGAGCAAATGGGACATTCTACCCATAGTCGCTATGGCAGAGAATGATGCACCTGCTTGGGCCGACCTCCCTAGCGAGCTCTGCGAACTGGTAGATATCGACCATCCTAGGTTCCCGGCCAAATTCCGTGAGCTTGGTCTTAAGTGGTACCAGTTCCCAGCTCTTAGTAGGCTCGGATTTGATATCGGTGGTGTGCAGTATACTGCTGCGCCGTTCATTGGATGGTGGGTGTCTCTGATCCGTGGACAATATTTGTAGATCTGTCTAACTAGTGGTCTAGGTATATGGATGCGGAGATTGGTGTCCGGAATCTTGCAGATTCGTTTCGATACAATAGTCTACCGGATGTTGCTGAGACGATAGGGTTCGATATCAATACTTACAAGAAGAGCGCTGAATATGCTGAGATTGAGTCGATGGATGATCTTCCTGATTATGAACAGCTTGTTTGGTTGGTATGTATCTGGGCATTTTCATCCTTTAACAATTAGAAATCTTGAGATGCTAATAATGTAAAGTCACGAGCGCAAGCAGAACTGAACTATGCCGTTCGGTGGTCGTTTCTTCAGAAAGGGATCTCATGCGTTGGGACTCTAGCCGCTTCGTCTGATTGGACCCGGTTCGACGACGAGCATGCCCAGAAGCATGGCTACAGACTTAATTCAGACCCATACTGGATAGCACCTCCACAAGGCTCCGTCATTCCCGTATGGCATCGTGGTGGTGCTCCAAACTACCAGCCAAAGCCACTTATAGCGAGACACCGCTTCGATCCGGTCAAAGCCTGGCGCCGTCGACGCGACGCTGTCAATGCTGCCATAACTCGTGTCGTGAAGCGCGAAGGCAACTGGGTGGGTCACTTTCCGGACTAATGCTTCTTCATATCTTTACTGACCTGTGGCATAAAAGGTACCTGAAAGTGTCACGCCCATATGCCACCAAAACGGCACTTACAACACCAACGGCGAGATAGCAACATCGCTCCAGAAGAAGGTCAGCATCTATTACTGCAGCACCGGGACCAGTGCATTGAAACTCGCCGAAAAGCTCAAGAAAAGAGTAAAAGAGCTTCCGGGGAACTTCCAAGTAGATATCAAGATCCTCAATTCTCTAGACATTCGAAATATCGACTTATCGGACCCCATTCTGATGGTGGCTTCGACCACCGGTGACGGACGCTTCCCAGCGAACGGAGCCGACCTTGAAGCGGCGATGGAGGACATGGCTCAGGAGTATCGTGGAGCTTTCCCCGTGAAATTTTCCATCTTTGGTGTAGGCGACAGTGCGTACCCGACATTCAATGCAGCCTCTACCAAGCTTTACAACTTCATGAAAGCAGTCGGCGGGGTCCCGATTGCTACGGGTCTTGTGAAGGGGAATACGGCCGTGGAAGCATTGCCCATGAAGTCCTTCAATCGCTGGTGGAGTGCTGTGAGGGGTTCATTGACCGGGGAAGAAAGTACCATTGAAACGGGTGAGGACGAGTACCTGGAACAACAGCGAATGCTTGAAATGTTCAAAACAGGTAGACTCCTAGACAAGTCCGCTTCTGAAACGTGGGAGGGGAGAATCATCATGATAACCATGGACCTTGGCGATGTGGACTACGTGGAAATGAGCCACCTGAGACTGTTGCCCTGGAACGCTCCAGCACAGGTTTCCAGGGCTCTGGCTGCTTTGGGAGTCAGCGACCCCGGACAGCTTATACCATTGAATGACACAGGGTTGCAGCCGTTGAGTTACGCGGATTTCTTCCGACGCTTTGCAGATTTGGAAGGAAGTTTCAAAGACTTCCGATGGCTCTCCGAGGTCTCCTCGGACGTGGACGTGTGTGATCGCAGTGGATCAGTCCTCGAAGTCTTGGAGCGTCTTCCCATGCTCCAGGATATCTCAGACGACCTTCGCATGAAAATCTGCCTTAATATGCCGCTCCTCCGTCCACGTTCCTTTTCCGTTGCCTCTTCTGCACAATATATTGGCAGGGGCAAAGTCGAAATTATGGTGAGACTTCACAGAGGGGGTCGGTTCAGCGACAAGTTCCTAGCCGCCATCGCTCCTGGTAGTCCAATACAGTATTCCCCCGTCAGTATTATCCCAGGCCGGGATCTTCTCTCCTCTGACAAGCCTGTTGTTGCAATCTGCACAGGCACTGGGTTTGCTCCTGTGCGAAGTCTACTGCAGCAAAGGATACACAGCGTAAAGGAAGCTAAAGCGCGAGGCTGCCCCTTTCATTTTCAGAAACCTCCGATCAGCCTCTTCTTAGGATTCAAGGCTCACGATCAACCGTTGTTCCAGGATATACTCTCGACTGCAGTTCGTTATGGGCTGATTGACATGCTGTTCCAGGTGCCTAGTAACAAACAAAAAAGAAGGGTCCAGGACTACGTGCAGGAGCATAAGGAGAGTGTTTTGGTGAGGATTAGAGATGGTTCGGTGTATGTCTGTGGAGCCAAAGCTATGGTCAGCGATACGGCAATGAGGTTGAGTGATATGATCGGTGGAGATGCGAGGCAAAGGCTTGGGAGTCGCTACGTGGAAGAGATCTTCTAAAAACCTACGCTATGAAAATTGGTATATCGGAGTAAAATATAACTTGTCGATTTTGTCTTACAAGATACCTACCTCCCTTGAGAGAACAAGAGCTTTAAGACGCCTTAGGTTTCTCCCTAGATTTGGCCTTTCAGTTTGAATAGTGTAGTAGCATCCATCTACTACTTTACGATGGGCTATAGTATAGATGTTCATGGAAATAACTTAATACCAAAAAGTAATGCTATATGCAGGGCATTCTATCTAGATATCCATGTAGAGGATGTGGACTCCTTGGATTCTGCCCTCAAAGCTTACGAGAAACACATCTTAAGTTCTTGACATCAGTCAGTCATTTTGAACGACTATTCTCAAGATATAATACAAAAGTGGGGTATTTCAGTTCAAAAATATATGCCCGACAATGCACACATACACATCAACGCCAAACCAAATCCATCCTCCATTTTAGTCCCATCCCGACCCAAACCAAACCACATATCATAGTCATTTGATCCACTACCTTCCCCCATCCTTCCCTTCACTCCTCTCCTTCTCCTTTTCCTTCTTCAACTCAATCCCAAACTTCTCCCCCAGCACATTCCCAACCCAAGCCTCAACCTCCGCCTCCAACTCCTTATCTGCACCTGTCACATCCCCCTCATCACTATAGAATCCCTTCCTCACAAATGTCCTCATGTCATCAATCCCATTGACATTCAACGCACACATAACACCGCCGGTAGCCGCCATGCCCAACGAGAGCACGTTCAGCGTCGCCAGATTCAGTGCCTCAAACGCTTCCGCGCCACCGCTGACGTCTGGCTTATGGTATAGAGAGGAGGTGTAGAAGGGTGGGACAGAGGCGAGGTAGCGTCTGTTGAGGGCGCGTCGGGTAGTCCAGAGGGAGAAGGCGAAAAATGTGAGGCCGCCGAGGAGAAGTTTGTATTTTGTGTCGGAGTTGATGAGTTTAAGTTCAGGTTGAGAGGCTGGTCTTTGTTGGGTTTGTTCTTGTGGTTGTGGGGAGGAAAATTGATTTGTTTGCGTAGTTGGTTGTTCTGAGGGTGTTTCTGTTGGGCTTGGGGCCCGGCGGAAGAAGGAAAACATTTGGTCGTTGTGGAGTGTATTTAATTGAGAGGCAATTGTTACCGCTTGAGTTGGTGGTGAGATAGAATGATTATCTTTTGAGGTATGGGTGTTCGTTGTTTGAGCTCTGCGAGGTAAAGGATGCGGATGATTCGGAGATCTGAAGCCAAAATGCGGAGTTCCGTATATGCTGAAGTCATGTGATTCATGCCTAAGGCAGCCATTTCCTGTTGTTGGAAGCATCTGGAAACACTCTCGCCAGATCTCACTTATCGACTCGAACGGCCAGTTTGTCGCTTGTAACCAAGCAAACTCATACCTCATCGTTGTAATATGTATATTGTGAATCCGATGGCTATGGTGCAAAACTGTAGCATGCCCAATTGTGACAGGTCTAGATGCTCCGCGATCACCTCATGATATACCAATAAGAAAGGTACACTGTCATGCGCTCGGCGTATCTATTAAACACGAAGCCGCATTTAACGTCGGCGCCTATAATAGACATTCGAGCGATCACACAACTCGAGACGGAAAAGTGTATATCTGCCAGGTTCTGTGCATCTGCTCCTTAACCCAAGCGCGCTGTTCGTCCGGTAAACACAGATCAGGCGAGCAGAGATTCTCTAGGAAAGATAGAATCAACCATCCGCCGAGAAGGGGCGCCGTCTGCTGATGGGCCATAGTCACCCGGCGCCCTTCAGCTTCGGGATACTCGACTTTATACGGGTCCAACTGGACAGACGTTGTCTGGCTTCCCAAGAAGAAAGGAACTGAAGCACATATGTCCGTAGCCATGGCTTGAATAGTTGACATTGCAGCTTGGATCCTTTCGGGAGTGCCAAGATCCGGAGGGAGGCGGAGGCAGTTAAGAATGATTTTCTGCACAACGATCCGCAATTCTCGGTAGGTATTCCATGTGCTGGCTATCCACATTTCTGTGTAGCAGTCGCACCTGTTTTTGAAGACACCCGCTTCTCGGATAGATCGGGGTATATTGATTGCCTGGACCGGAGCCCAGTGAGGGGGGAGAGCCCATTTCCAGGCTGAGAGTTTCGTGTCGAGATTTATAGCCATCGAATAGATGCGATTGATTTCATCTGCATCGTGTGGTCCCGGAAGTAATGCAAAATTATCCCAAACCTGTCTCAGTTTTACTAATTCCGATGCAGCTGCTGTCAGCTGTGAGGATGCAGATTGAGGTATTGGTGGCGTCAGGGGCCACACGTCAGGGATTTCAACTGTTGGGTAAGCCGGAACTGTCGACGCTTTAATCTGGCACAAGCCGTCAGTAACAGGGCTATTAGTCTTCTGAGGGCCAAACAAACAATTTGACATTGGATTGAATTCGTTAAAACCTGAGCGTTCGCATCCTCAAATTGTGTTATATAGCCGCTGTTCACCAGAGCAATAGCCCCGCGCAAGTGAGTCTTTGCTGCAACCCTATGCTCTTTGACAGCAGAGAATTCCTATTATCACGATCAACGTAAGGACCTGACCGTATTTGAATCTTTTGTTGCACTCACCTCGTAGACAGAGAGTAAGAGAACGCTCATTAACGTTTCAACCAGATTCTCGCCGAAATTTCCCTGCAATGCTATTCTGGTCTTCGACAGAGCTTTCCCAAAGAACTGCTCAGCCAGGTGAAGGAACGAGCGATTACCCGTCCAAGCAGAAACGGAAAACAATGATATGGCCAAAGTACCTAGAGAAAGCGGAGATCCAGGCTGAGCATTGAAGTATCGCTCCGGCAGAAGCTCCATAAACCCAATCCGGATCAGCGGATCCCTCGGCAGGTAAAGATATGAATTGAAGAACAAGGAGGTGACCGTGGTCTCCAAAGGTAGACAAAGACCACCAGGAAGCTTGGGAGACAGGGCTTCAAGAAAGTCCACAGGGACTGGCGACTTCTCATTCTTTGGAGAGCTCACGACCGATAGAGTGGATGTGGTAGGTGAACTACTCATAGTGGATACGGTCAATGCAGGAGATGGCTCTTTGGAGCCCGCTTTGCATTTTGTAGCATTAGCTACCTTGACCTTAGAGACATTGTTTTTCTTGCGCTGAAAGGCCGTTCGATCTCGTAACATGACATCGAGCGGATGCGGGTATCCGGGACACGTCCGGCCGGTCCGGACACACGCCCTACAATTTGGACGAGTTTCATCGCACTGCAGCAATCAGTACAACGTCAATTATAAATGGTTTCCAGACTGCTGACCTTGATATGTCTGGATCGACAGTTCTGACACCCCGTGCTAGGTTTCCCGCGGTAGACCATGATTATAAAATTGGGCAGTTTTGATCTTGTGTCAATATAAAGAGACCGATAAGGAGATTAGGCAACTTTATAGTACGTTATTCAATACATCAGTATACTCTGGAGTATATACAACGCGAGTCACTCAGCGATATGCTTCCGTCAAGATTCACATTAGCGGGGTGTTTCCGTATCTGACATGGTAAATATATAGAGAGGGATAAAGATATCAGCTGGAATCTAGAAATGCTGGTATTGTGTTGAGTCCACAAGAGATGGGAAGAAAGTGGATGCTGGCCTCGGCCGAATGTGGCTTAGCTACTCGCTCACGTGGCAGATGAGTCAGTATCTTATCGAGATGACTATGACATCATACCAGATCTCTATCAAACTGATGTAAGTTAATTTTCTATACAGGAGAAACACCTATATCATCCTGCCTGAGATTCTAAACACTCAAGGCTATGTCGGAAGGGCTTTTTCAAGATTTTACTGCATTAGTAGCAGATCATCAGCTTGTCACATTATCAATTATTACCTTCATCATGTCACAACATAAACCGAAAGCTCATATCATCCGTCTTAAATCATACAATCATACAATCATAGAACCATACTCCGTAATTTTGCTGTCCGAAACTCAGAGTGTTGTAGAAGACCAAGACAAGTGTAGCGTGGTCTGTAAAAGAAAAGGACGCCCAACGTGGGCGTAAGAACTTGTTGTAATAGAAGTAACCTCCAGCGACTTCAGTCATCATATCATCGATCCCGTCGTAATCAGCATGTTCGCCCGACCAGGCCTATGGAAGCGATCAATACCAAGATGTTCCTTGCCATCACGCCCCACATAGACCCCAAAACCGTACATGGGAAGGTCCCTGTCTCCAGGGGGTGCCATAACCAGTCGGGTAACGAGATCCGCCTTGCTCCTAGGTTCACGGAGTATCTTGTCCGAGAGCAAGGGGCTCTGGTAGAGGAAGCTTATCTGATCGGCTAGCGTGCTGATATCGTGGGGCAGATAGCGGCAGCGACGCGGCCAGATACACAAAAATGACACTGTGTATAGCGCGCAAAAAGCGACCATGGCGTAAAACGCTGGCATCAGAGCAGCAATACGGATCTCCTTTTGTGAAGGATAGGAGAGAGCTATGAAGACTCCACCAGCCAGGATGGGAATAGCGGCTGAGGCAACACTCACGAAGGAGATCCAAGCTACCTTATAATGCTTGTTGAGGATAGCCAGTGCAGTCACATGGAAGGGAAAGCACGAAGGATAAGACAACAACAAGCTCTTCTCAGCTGACGTACCCTCTGGTGAGGAGAGCGAAGCGAACGGCTGCAGGGCACGGAAATAAACATCAATGGGCTGCCACGCAAGGAACAAAATATTCCCGATCAACGCAGGGACAAAGCTGTACAAGAAGTTGGAGGAAGAGAATGACTTGGTTGATGGCAGTGTTGGCAGTCGCGGTGGGAACCCCCCTTTGACAGCATCGTGAATAAAGCTGACAAGCACAAAAGCAATAAAGAGCGCGCCGATGGTAACTGTCCATGCTACAATGAAGGTGCCTCGAAGGAACCATGGAATCCATCGATAACGAACAGAGGGCGAATACGTATGCTCGTCAAAGCCGTACTTCCCCTCTCCAACCTGTCGTTCTACATCGTAGGAAACCCTAGAAAGAGGTTGCTTCTCGTGACTATTCTCGCTGAGGTGGAGAGACGGATTTCCAAGTGGTGCAGCAATCTCGCCGATACCGTAAAAAGTCGCCTCACGGTTGGACAACTGCCAGTAGCCTAGCCGGAGAACTCTAGGACTAAGTGACTCGCCTACATCGGGCAATATTTCTGACTGCTCAAAGTCCCGCAAAACATTCGACCGCTGAACGATTGAGACTAAATCAGCCAGGCTGACCGGATCCCACATTAGTCCCGACCACGTGCGAACAAAGCGAAACATCAGTAACAACAATCCGACTGTTAGAAGCCCGTATAGTGCTACAAGAGCCCAACCAACGTCCTGGACAGCAGCCCAACGCCACGTTCCTTGGCCATCAATCAAGAACCACTTTGCCTGGAAGAAGCAACTGAGCAGTGGCAACACGATCAAATTCGAGAGCCAGATTGAAACTAACGAGAGTCCAATCAATGGTTCTCCATGCCGGAACTGCGAAGAGTCTGGGATCAGAAAATTTCGCGATAAAATCGGTAAACGCTGCAAGACATGGCCTAGATTCCTTTCTGAAGCCATGATCGCAAATGGCATTGTGCGATACACTGCGGCCTGGATGACGAAAGTCCAAATCGTGATTATGACAGCGAGAATCTGTGGAAGGAATTGGACCACGAAGTAGCGCCTACCGCCTTGGCCATCATAATTCCAAATCCCGTCGTGCCGCTGAGACCACACAATACAAAAGACAATACCAGCAATCATGAGCAAAGGGCAGAAGATGGCCGCGATGAGAGCCCATGGCCGTAGCACGCCCGGCACGAAATCCAAGCGTGGGTAGAGCAAGCTGTCTTTTGGAGGCTCCACTGCGACGAACGACTCCGGTTCCACAGATTCCTGAGGGGACCTCTCGACTGGCCTCGGTGACGGGTGCTGCAACAGCGGCTGCTGGGCGGGGGAAGTATGAGATGATTCAGGCGAGCGAATGAAATAGCCTAAACCTTCGTCCCAAACGAGACGATCGACTGGATGATCCTCACTCGCAACCGAGCTTGCCCTTCGTAGGCTACGAGCCTCTTCATCGCGTGTGAGTTGGCTAATAGCAAACCGGATGTATGGAACATCATCCATGCCGGGTGTTGGGGGAGGCCCTGCGTAGCTATCACTTGGGGTCCGACGATTGGTATTATCGGACATTGGGCTCCTATAAGCTTCACGGTCTTGTACGGAGCGCACAGTGTTCGTGGCGGGCGATGGCGCATTCCTGCTCTCACTTGGCATCTTCACGGGTTGTTCTAGCCGAGAGGTTGACCCAACCATAGGCGAGGCTAGATACGTTCGAGAGACAGCTGGTGATGAAGCTTGCGAAACAGGGTGTGATCGCGGTGTAGCATACCTCACAACGGTAGCGTGACTGCCGTTGCTCGGCGATCTCGAGCTCGAAGTGCGATCCGAGAAAGAATAGTAGTCGTCCGATGCGGCAATAGATTGTGGGGACTCGGTACGCAGTACTTGTGGCCTATTTGCTACAAGGGATCAGTCCAGAGCCATCGGTCGGTCGGCCAAGTTATGAGAGAAATAGGCAGCGCGGCATTCAAAAGGTACTTACAGCTGACGGTCCTCAGACTTACATTCCCGGACCCCGAAGCAAGCATGACGGCCTGAGACAACGGAGGAATGTATGCGCGGAGCTCACTTGCAGCGGGTGCTATCCGATGGGCATTCCCAAGACACAGGTGTTGAGCCTCTAGATTGAAGTATTAAAGATCGATAATCTCAGTCAAGATGTAAGGGAGAAGCAGCCCAAAGTAATCAAGCGACTGGTGTCACTGCTGTCCATAGTGAGGTGGTTGGGTTGGATTGGGTTGGTTGGTCGGGAAACTCCCAGCCTCCTCCGTCCCAGCCACCGATTGGTAGTGACCCGACCGATTAGATTAGAATCTGTCTTCGACATGGCTCTATATTATTGGTGACCAGAGCCTGTCAGGAAGGGGTAAAAAGCAATATGGTTGGGTAAGACATAGACCTTGCATCAAAGTGCATGGTGTGTGTGTGTTGGCATCGTAAGGTAGAGAGAGCTATGGAAACGGAGTACAGAGTACGGGAGGACTAAAGATTTAGTTGGGGCCAAGAGATCAGGTACCTGAATCCTGAGGTTGCGGCCCGAACCAGTCAGAGGACGTCAGTTCTAGGGTATGTACAGTATAACCCAACAACAGCCACTGGTAGATTACTGTGGCCTTGTATGGGATTAAAAGCAATCAAACGAACAGTCGAACAATTTAAGTAAATACATTTTGCGGGAACCTAGGGCGTAGAACAAAACAGGAGAAAGTATTCTAGTGGCTGGTGCTCGGTGGAACCTGCTCATTTCCCGACCGACTCCCCGGTAGGTCGGGTTATTACATATGGACTTCGTGGGAAGAGCAGCTTTAAGATCCTTGTATACACAAGTATGAAGACAACATTCCACATCTAGTGCTGGCAGAGATTTTAAGTATTCTCGAACGTAAGGACTCCATGCAGTCATATTAATGTAAGGGTACGGTGAAATTCATGGAAATATCCAGGAGTTCACGCCAGGCTCTATGTGAAATGTGACAGTCTATATAGACACATGTCGGGGATATCATTGACCAGAAGGGAAAACTTGTATATATATGCCTCTGTCCTTTCCCACCTATCAGGTTTACCTCCCTCAAGAATTGTACAGGAATCCTGCAATTACTCCTCCCCAACCACCGACATTGTCATCCTCCGATACAATGGGAGTTGTCCCTTCCAGAATCATATTAGTCGCACTCTTCGTGTTCGTCCCGTACAGATACAATGCGGACGAGTCTATAATCTGAATGGCGTTCTTCTGGCATTTGCCGCTACAAGCGGTATTGTTGTTGAAAAATGCCCAGTTGCATCCCCCGTAGAGGAAGAGGTTAGATGCCCCATTGATGCGTTCAAAAAGCGCCATGCGGCAGGTTGCGTCGTTCTCGGCGCAGTATGAATAGGTCGGGTCGCTCGAGATTAGATGGTCCGTCCATGGAGCCGGCGCGAGTGTGTTTCCTACGCCTTGCCAGTACGGCGTTTCGCTCTGCTGCAGGGTAGAAAGAACGTTATGCGCATGCTCAAAGTTGTACTGGTAGAGAGTATGGTGCTCAAAGCCAGTGCCGATGAGCCATGTAGCAGCAGTCGCTTCGACTAAAAGACCCCTACCAGTGGATATGGTCTGCTTATTGGATCCGTCGAGGTCGTGGTCTGCTGTCCATCCCCACATATTCTCGATGTACACAGAGGAGGTGCTCGTCAGATGAAGGAGCCCCCAGGCGGCTTTGCAGCTCTCAGGTGTGGTGTTGCAATGGCTCTGCACTTTACTGCCTACTCCGCCTCCAATGCGAAAATGTGTGTTCCAGAACCCAACGTCTCCCGGCTTAGTCCCAGCAATGTTGACTTGCACCTATTGGTTGAAGCCCAATTAGTACTTCCATAGCTGATATTTGGATAGCAGCAAGCTCACTAATTGACACCCCGGCAGAATATCGCCAACAGTAAAGACAATGTCACTGATTTGAGTGACTCCGGTGTCTCCTGGGTACCCCATACGGATCATAATGCGAACGGAACCCGGGTCCTGAAATTTGGTACCGACCGCGCTGATGGTTGAAGCAAAGGCATCTCCAATAATGCGCGTGCCGCTAGGAACATGGATTGTGTCCGTTACGATGTATGTACCTGCGGGGAAGTATATCACTTTGCAGTCCTTGGTTTCAGACAAGATTTTGTTGATATTTGCTGTGTCGTCCGTCTGGCCATCTCCATAGACGGGACTGCCGGACACGGATTTGATGTTCAGAATCTCATTGACTCCATATTCCTGATAGGTTGGCGGCGGCATCGTGAAGTATTTATCTCCAGACAGCAAAGGCGTGGACCGCTTACTTGTGACTGCCTGACCTGCAGCACGTACTTTGGTGGTAGTTCCTGAATTGTACTGTGCTCAATGAGTCAACACTGATACCCCCCTACACACGAGTTATTGACGTACCACATCTCCATGCACCCAAGCGCCCGAAACACTTCCCGTTAGCACGGGTTTTCCCGCGAGACTAACAGCAACACCGGTGTTCTGAACGTTCTCCAGGATGATTGCATTACCTGCACCGCCGGAGTCGCCCGAGGTGATGAAAGAGTCCAGGCCGGAACCGCTAGAATCGATGACAGTCAAAGACCCTGAAGTGCCACTCGCATCAATACCTACATCACCTTGCTGGAAGCGACATCCTAAAAACACAATGTTTGTGCCTCCTGCCACCACCCCCGTAGTCGTCCCGGTGAAGCTGAGGTTGCGGAAAACCCATTGCTGCCCGCTCAGTTTCATCCCTATACTACCGCCGCTAAACGATAAGTCATTCTGCGCGCTGTCAGTGTCATTCGTTGCATGCCAAATCATATCTCAGTCCTACCATAATTATGTTACTGTTATAGTCATACTGCGTTGTCAAGCCGACATGTTTGCTACCAGTTGGCATACGAAACACGATATTGGTGATCTGTGTTGCCTGGCTAACAGTCCAGTCAAGGAGTGTCAGGGATGTGCCTGAGTCCACTCCGGTGGCGTCCAAAATGATATTTTTGATGCCAACATAGAAGTTGTTCGTGCCTTCGTGATTGGGATCCTTGGCGTAGATCATGTGGCTCAGAGAATACCCAGCAGCTGCTTTCAAGACAGGTGGATTCGTTGGGTCGCCAACCAACACAGTCCCGGCGTAAAGTTGCAGGGAGCTTTTCATAAGATAAGTTCCCCCTGGAAGATAGACAACGGCCGGCTGCCCTGTGGTCCCCATGGATTTCGAGCTACGAGAAGGTCCGTTTGATGGCCCGGCTGTCAATGGGCTTCAGTCTTAGCATTTATCCCTTATCCCAATCACGCATTTGTGGCGAGGATATCTTACCTTGAATGGCCTTCTGAATGGCAGATGCGGCGTCATCTTTTCCCGTGTTGTCGGCTTTGTAATCGCTCACAACGTTCCGAAACACCTTATAGCTGTCTTTATACTCCGAGCTCAGAAACGACGACTGGCCGTTGTGTTCGATCTTCTCGTACCAATATCCAGACGAAGGACTGCTACCGGATGAGCAAGTAGAGGCTTTGTGAAGGGGCGCGTGGGGCGCGTGGGCAGCTGGAGTAGCAGTGTCCAGATGTTTCCATGGTTTTGCCGTGTTGTTTTTTGTAGGGAATGGTATCCCCCTGTTATGATCAACGATTAGCCAAATTTGAAAGAACAAAAAAGTTGACGAGAAAAATATGCTAGACTCACGATGAATGAGGAACCCAGTTCAAGGGAGGAAAGAATGTAGTCACATCTTCCATCAGTGTGTCGACCAATCCATCAATCAATTCTGCTCGAGCGTATGTAAACAAAAGGCATAGAGCAAGTATTCGAGCCTTAAAGAAGTAGAACGTCATTATGCCAATATGTATTCACCAAAAACTATACAAGTATAGAAGAGAAAGACGAAGGCAAATATTAAATTATCTACCCAGCTCCCAAACAACACTGTCCTGGCCGTTTATATCCCTTGTAGACACAAGGGCCACTTGAACTGGGCCGGCTGAGGGTGTTTGACCAGAAAAAAAGGACACAAACGGCGCATGAGTCGCAAGACCAGCGGAGAAAATCAAGAAGGGCATCCCACAGCTTTAACTTGTCGGTCTTTATTTATGGGTTCTATTTTTACTTCCCGATTCGTCGTGCATACTTGAGCTCGGAGACCCAACGTGATTGATGGTGAGACATGGCTATCACCATCGCGACGCACAGAAAAACCGGATTCTCTGGGCCACCAGGGACTAGATTTCTTGATGTGTAAGCTGACGACCTCGCTCTAGAAGATCGACTTGGTTGAGGTTTGAATTGATTCTAGACCACTGTCCTGTTCTACTAGCGCTGTTTGTTTATGAATCCTAGTCACATACTTGTACGGTTATAATAGGAACTACACCAACAAGCTCTGAGAGTTAGGCTTAAACGTCAACCTAAACCAAAATTACTAGGTTAATTATCTATTGCAAGTAAAGTTGTAGTACCTACTCGTTCATTCGTAGCAGATTGTCAAATCCACGGAAGACCAGGATTTGACACGGCTGTTCCTTGCTACCAATACACATACCAGAGAATGGGGGGATACTAAACAAGGGAGATATCAAGGCGGATGATGGTGATTTTCCACGTGCATGACCTGCTATGCGTGGCGTACTTTGTTTTCTTTTTCTTTTTTTTATCCCTTGCTCGGCCCAGTTCACATAAGCTGTTTATACGATGCCTTTTTCGCTTTATAGCAAATATAGTTCTTCTCAAGGCTGGGTGAGAAAACAGAAGGAATAACAGCTGGAGACACCATCCCTGTCGAAAATATAATCCTATATTGTGCACAATCAAGCCTACTAATGAATGAGTCGCGGAAAACGTAGGATCTAGAACCCCCAAGGTTCAAAGCATAGCTGGACCCTTGAAATGGTGATTAAGCATGCTCACCGTTGTCTAGATCAATTTAGGTTCCATTTGTTTCTGCTAACACATTCTCTCTGAACTCAATTCAAGTATTCCGAGAGTGAATTAACCTAAAAGGAGGTTAAAGCCACTCCCATAAGGTAGTTGACGGCGTTAGAGATGTAGTCCTTCGTTTGCTTGCCTTTGCATGCATATGACTAGCTGAAGTGACCGATAGCCGGATCTCGAACGATTAGGTCCCAAGACGCTGGTAGCCCCTGTTTGAAGGGATCTAGTCAATTTTTGACTCGTCTTGATTAAAGTATTCGTCATATTCTCATGCCAAATTCAAGGACATAAGGGATGTTCCTGGTTTGAAGAGGTTGATCCTTACCCACTAAAATTATATGTTTCTAGTATAATAGTCCTTTGGCTCCGACATAAGCGAACCCGCCTAGTTACTAGCGCGGTGAGAGTTCTTTTCGTTGAGAGACGCCAGAGGTTTCAACGCGATTTGATGAATGCAATGCTTATTAGCAGCTCAGCTTAAAAATTCGTATATTCTATGTAGACCATCGCTTTGATATGTTTACCGATCTCTTCTATCAAACCTGGAGTAAGTTCACTGCTTTTCTAGACTGGTGCTCTAGTCTAGGACGTGGTGGAGTCCAATCACGGAGTGGAGGCGGACTGGAAAAGAAGTCGCCTCCACCGTAATACGTGCTCCGTACTTTGTACCTGTCAATCCAGTTAGACAGGAACCGTGCTATCAAAGGGTGATGGTGCGCAGTTTGACCAAATTCCGAAGACGGACTGGACTCTTCCAATCCCGTGTGGAAGATCATCGTCAAACGCCAGTTCATTTCCAAGTTACCCTGAAAGGTAAACGAAGGTTCCGTGCTGTGGGTAGAAAGGTGTCCTTTAATAATTTGTCTGAGTTTGGAACGTAAAGAAAGATCTGCTAAAATGGATAGTGTGCGTCCCTAACCGCGACTGCGATAAACTCAAATGGCCATTTGGAACTAAGGGTAAAACGCTTTAGCGGGCCAGAAAGCTTTAGCTCGTGTAGTGCGACATTTGTTGGTCTCATTTTTTTGGCCAGAATCTTCAGGGAAAACTTCAACGCTGGGACAGTATGCCTTTTAAGGAGACCGACCTTCAATCCTTACTCCGTAGAAATATGTTTATCGAATTGTCAACCATAACCACCATTGACTAATTAGAGTAGCATTCGAGTCCACCAGTATTGGCCAAATTGTCTCGTGAAAGGGATCCAAACAGGTTGTCATCTCTGGTTGAGCGAATCAAAAGCGCATTTAAGTGGGAACTGACTCGCACTGACGGGAAGCTAAACGGACAGAGACACAGCCACCGTGAGGAGTTGAACCAAGGGTTAGTGACCACAAGTGAAAGTGAATGAGAAATATAAGAAAAAATAAAAATAAAAATATTAATGAAAAATAGAATGGTAGGTAGAGGAAAGGTAAAAAAATGTGTGCTATAGAGCTAGCAAATATCAACCTTGTAGAAGCCCCTAATCACATACATAATAAATATATACTAAGGAGAGGGAAAGTCATAAGGTAGACAGGTAGCTACTACTCTTCTAATTCGTGGTTGCAACTGCAATTTGCTAGTGGCGATGCCGTCATTGGCCCGAGACCTCAGGCAGGCGAAACACGGTCGCCTTCCGCTTTGTCTTTCCTTCGTTACTATTCTCAATTTCCTCCACTGAGTCCACTCACTCTAACTCACTCTCCCTCAAACTTCGTTCATTCGTTCATTACTTGCTCTTCTTCCCTCTAGTCTTCCCTCTGATTCGATTCTCCTCATTCCCTCCAATTACTTGCATTCTTTCTCTAGCCTAATTGTTTTAGATTATCAGCACCAGATATTTTTTTTAAATGATTTGACGTTAATACACTATCACTGCCAACCTTTTGTCTGCCTAGTGGCTCCCCTCAGTTGACTGGTACTCTGCTAATACTACTACTTAGTAGTTCTTCTGTCCCCCAACGTGCTGTCTCAGGAGACAGACTGATAGCAATGTTCCGGCCAATGCTGTGAACTTTTACTTTGTATTTGGCTGCGTGTGTCGCTGTCACCTGGGATCCATCCTATCACTGATTTCGGAGCAGTTAGTTATTATTAACTTAACTTGCATTATCTTCGCCTTCACTTATCTTCATTCTGACACGGGTTGTCTATCGCAAGGCAACTCACAACTCGGCCCCTCCGCAATGCTTCTCAAACCCGCCACTCCCCTCACCATCCTTCTCCTGATCGCATTTGTTCTCTTGCTTTTATCGGTCATCTCTACGCCCATCATAAAGGGGATTCCGTTGGCGACATTCCAGAATGTCGACTATGGGGTCTTCGGCTATTGCAAAGCTGGTCAATGCACCGATATCCATGTTGGTTATACTAACGGTGCGTCCGGTCGTCCCCAAGCACCACTAAACTTCCTTTGCTGAACCACCAACAGATGACCTCTCGAATACCGGCAGTGACTTCAACCTCCCGCCTAGCACACGAAGATCGCTTTCGTCAATTTTAATTGTCCACCCGGTCGCTGCGCTTCTCACCTTAATTTGCCTGTGTATGGCCGCCGCGGCTCACTTCCACGGTCCGTCGCATTCGCCCCGCTATTTACTGGCCTTATTGATCCTGCTACTTCCGACGCTTCTCGTTTCCCTACTTGCGTTCCTCGTAGATATTCTGCTGTTTGTCCCTCATCTAGGATGGGGCGGCTGGATTGTGCTCGGTGCGACTATCCTGCTCGTCAGCTGTGGCGTGGTCACTTGTGCGATGCGCCGAACCCTCGTCAGTCGCAAGGCGCGAAAGAAACGGATTGCGGAAAATGCCGAGATGAGCGGAGAAAACTTTTATAATCGCCAGAATGCCGCTGCCGCAGCCGGCGGGCTGAACGATCCCAAACCGCTCAATGGAGAGGCGAAGGAGCCCTTCGTCACAGGATCTCCCCCCGGATCGGATACAGGACCGACCTTTGCGACATTCCGGACAACGACACACGAGAGTGACGATGACCGAACCCCGCTCAACTCACGAACGCCTCCCGACGATGTTCCTTTGCCAGACCATCAATATCCCACCCAGATGCGTGACAATGGGCCACTACACAATGTCCCCCGAGATGAATTCGGAAACCCGCTTCCACAACCTAGTCCCTACGGTCCTGGCCCTCGCATGCGACATGGCCCAAGCGACCCTCGTTTGCGAAATCAATACTCAGATGGTAGCATGGGCTCACAGAGGGGACCACCACTGCCGGGATTCGTCCCTCGTGGACGGGGCGGTTATCCCGCCCGAGGAGGCTATGGTCGCGGAGGGCCTTACGGCGGACCGAGAGGACTCCCACCCGGGGCAAGAGGAGGGCCAATGGGCTCAATGCGAGGAGGTCGGGGAGGATATCGGGGACCACCACCGTTGGGTTATAGTCCCAGCCCTGGGCCACGGCCGATGCCCCCACCGGAAGAGGATGGATACGACTATCATGCTTACTCGGGCTCGATGCGCCAGCCATCTCCTGGTCCGATTGGAATGGCCATGTCGCCACCAGACGCAGGTCCGGTCGGCCAGGCGATCGAAATGACGCCGCAACCCAGGCGAACGGGCTCGACGGAGCCAGTGCCGCAGGAGGCTATGCTAGAACCGCAACAACCACATGCCGTATCGGCAGATGGTTATCCGGAACCTGTCAGCCCTTCGAGCCTCTATAGCCGGACACCGTAAGACCAAGAAACGCTTTTTGATCGATACCGTTTTTGCTTTGTAGCTAACACCGACTAGGTCCTATGCTCCTCAACCCGCTGCCTGGGAGCAAGGCGAGCGTCGCCCGGGACATACGCCCTCTCCTGCTCATGCCCATGGCCCGCCAGGAGCCACTCGAACCCCGCACCATACTCGTTCCGACTCAGCGGATTACTTCGAAGATGTCGACCCTCGTTTTGCTAATCGTAATGATGCAGTGGGCAACCCGCGGTTGCCCTCTGTTTTGACGCCGGGTGGTTCTGGTGAGCCGAAATTAACGGAAGAAATAGCTGAAGGACCCAGCTCACCCACTACTAGCGATATAAGCCATTTTACGTCAATCTCAGAGCGGCCTATCAATCCACGCTGGCAACCTCCTCCTCTTCCAGCCCAGCAGAAACAAAATGTTCTACTAGAAAACAACCCCGATTTCGATCTGCGAGCTGGTATGCGCCGGGGTGGCGCAGCTGGCGGTGGTGTGGGAGGGCGCATGCCACCCATGTCGGTCCCGCGAGAAGCCTCACGATACCCTCTACCTTGAACATATATTAGCTTCGCATTTTGTGTTCAACATTCTCTGTGAGTCTTTCAGTACAGCTAGGAAGGGAGTTTTGGAGTTCATCGGCGGAAGCTCATTTAGCCCTCAATTCCTTTCGTTCATTTCTCTTCGCCACCTTTTAGCTTAGTTTCTATGATGGCATTGCACATACGAGCCTGTGGCTTCATATTTGTCACCTTTCGTCAGAAGCAGTTACAGATACCCATTAAGTTGCGCATGCGACTCCATGTACAGAGTTACGGCATGTCCCTATGTTTTATGAAAGAAGTAGTAGTATTTCAATCCTTATTATCCTGTTCCTAGTCCTCTAGTATTAACTCATCCGGCAGAACGCAGTGGCCGCCAAATATCGTAGAAAAAAATTGCCAACCCCCTCAAACGTACCGGATTTTCTAGACAGCTCGAAGGCTTTCCCTTTCCGTTTTAGTGCTCACCCCTCGCCGCTTTTTGCTCACTGAGTAGACCTGAGCCCGCCCTGAGTGAGTAGCCTGAGTAAGGTAGCCTCAATAAAATGCACCACGCTAGAGGTGCCCATGTTTCCTCAGCACTTGTGACCGTCATCTCCTTTTTTACCCACTCAACAAAGAGAAGGCATCATCAATGAACGGGGAATTGTGGTCATTAGTCCGAGTGATCCCTTCCTTTCTTTCTTTCTTTCTTGAAAAGACAAAAAAAAAAGAGGGTTTTTCGCTGCCCCATGTCCATCATCGCAGATTTCTGAGTCAAAGGGGATCTGCTCATAATCCATCTAAATTCCGATATCGAACGGTCAAACTATATAGGGATCAGTGCAGAATTCGCCAAAATAGTGCTCATCGTAGCCCAGTGAGATGGAAATCGCTTGCATCACCATTTCCGTCAGATCGGCGACGTGATTAAGGTAGCTCATGCAGGCCTCGCGGAAATGGGCGCCTAGTGATTCCGGCCAGAGATTGGGCCCGTGGGCGAACTTCTAAGAGACTACCGGGGGGTGGTCCTGGGCCACGTAGAAGCCCACTTTCAGGTCGGGCTTGGTGTCTTTCTCAATCATCTGGCCGTACATGACCTCGTAGCCGCGGTTGTGGTCCTTCTGGGCTAGCAGACAACTTATAGTTAGCTTTTATATAGTTGATAAGAAGGGCTCGAAGGAAAAAGATACATTTGTCCAACCTCATCTTTTCCTCCAGCGGAAGTGCAAAGAATTTCTTGGACAGCTTGAACATCTCTCTCTGGAGACTTAGTGGGATTGGGTGGTTGATAATCTGGAAGAATCCCAGAGTGCGACAGGCATGTCCGATTTCCTCGGTGCATATCTTCTTGCACTCTGGATTGCCAGATAGAAAGTTGCTAAAATTTACTACTGGCGGGAAGGCTATAATGACTGAACGAGGCACACTGAATTTCTGTGGACTCTAGCAGGGAAGGTGTTGTGTGAGCTTTGACTGAGTTAGAGACGGGTCTAACCATTGCTTAAATACATTTTACAGCGGGGTTATATACAATAGGTTTCATCCTCATCCATCATACTTTCGAGCCTTCAGGTGACACTTGCTACGTGCGCGGATCTGGGGTCCAAACCGGTAAAACAACCAGGGTAGGTGGGGCCATTACCAGGGCCACAAACCCAAGCAGGCTCGTCGTCCATGAGACGCTGAGGGTGTGATACAGGTCAGTGGAGAGGAGGGGAAAGACGGCGCCGAAGAGCGAGCACAGGACCGCATTGGCGGTCAACGCACTGGCCCCAAATGCACCGTAGCAATCGGTGAGATATGATGTAACTCCCAGGAAGAGCAGAATCAGGCCCAGTCCAAAGGGAGCGCCAGCAATAATTCCCGAGATTCAGTGTGTCGGTGGGGGGCGCCGTCCAGGCAAACCAGAAAAGGCTAATGGGGATCAGCCAGGACATGACGACGAGATAGGGTAGACGTGCCTCCGGATATGGTCTCCCGAGTCACCGGGTGTAAATACTGTGGATATGGTTGATATAGGGAGAGACCAGGGTTGCCACAGCCATGCCGACGCAGATCCCTAGAAAGGAAGGTCCTGCAATGCTCGCAGACCAGCCCCGCGTCTCGCGGAAGACAACGGGATACGCGGTGAAATCCAGGTACAGAATGCCATACACTAAGGCCATGTACAGAGAGAGTAGGAACAAGTTTGGCTCGATAAAGAGCATCTGCCAGGGCCGCGTGAGTGAGACATAGAGCAGCTCTTTGACTGGGGGTTGATTTGTTGGGGAGTAACCAGGCATACGGCGCTGCTTGTCCAAAAGGAGATTGGGGGAGTACGTTTCGGGGAGAAATATCACCATGCCAATATAGCAGAGGCTGCTCAGGATCAGGACCAGCCAGAAATCCCACCTCCACAAGGTGTATTGGCAAATAAACCCGCCGACTGTCGGTGCTATGACAGGGCCTAGGAAGCTGGCCGCAGAAAAGAGCGCTAGCGGGACAGAACGATTGTCCTGCGGCCACAGGTCGGTGATCGAGCCACCAGAGTTGGTGACCGTGGGGGAGCCAAAAAATCCGGAGAAGAATCGAAAGACGATCATGGATGCGATATTGGGTGCCAGTGCACAGCCAGTCTGGAAGACCACAAACAGGCCCAGCACCAGGCGAAAGATCATATCGCGGCCCCTGACACGAAGGCTGATTTCCTCCCAAATCTAACGTACCGGACCGAGGACAGAGGAGCAAATGATAGAGGGCCTAACACAAACCCTAATAGGAAGGTAGTAATGCCTAGGGTGGCCACGATGGTCGAGCAGTCATACTCATGCGCAAAAATGGATGGGATTGCCGCTATGTAGATGCTAGAGCAGAAGGCAATGGCTGCTATCATCAGGATTAGGATCGATGTACAGATCCCCGCTCGTGGTCAGCTCTCTCTTTTCTTTTCTTTTTTTTTTTTTTTTTTTTTTTTTTTTTTTTTTTTCAAGTTGGATCAGCTTCAACCAAATCTTTTCACTTACGTTTCTTGCCTGCTGACCAATATCTGGGGTTTTCTCGTTCCTCCAGCTGGAGTGGTGGTTCATCCGAACAAAGGATATTGGCCTCTTATTGGAGGGGGGCCTGGAATACTCATGGTGGTGTGAGAAGATGATAACTGAAGAGTGTGGTGTCGGGCTGGCAAAGATTGGTATTTATGCGTGTCGTCGTGACAGTAGGATTAAGTCACATTCAGGAGGGGAATTCTTAATTTTGTTATTTTGATTTTTCTTTTTTTTTTCCCCTTCGAGGTATTTGCAACCAGAGGCATGATTGGAAGAGACTATTAACTAGCAAGGATTCTGACGGGCACCGGCATTCGTCCCACAGGTAGGTTATGGCTAGTTTGCCTAGAAATGGCATGGCCATAACTCTTCATACACGTACCCTTCCTTTTTAAACACCCCCATTGTTATCCTTGTTGTTTCAGACAATCACCCAGGAGAACGACGACCGGGACACGTTTATCCTCCTATCCTGTGGCACATGACGCTTCCAAAAGGCCGCGCTCGAACGTAATATGGGTACAGGACTTGGAAAAGTCACCGCCAGCACTTGTGAGGTTCGGGTTCAGGCATAGCCAAAGTCCCAGTGGACAGGGCCATGAGAATGATTGCCTGACTGAAATGCATGGTTGCTTGAATTAGTTTATGTATAGATTGGGAAAATGGATGTATGTATGTACAGATAAGAAATAAACCCAAGGAAATATACTCCCGATGTATTCTGGAAAGTCATATTTATTATATATTGACAGTCTTTCTAGATGCCCTGCCCCGGACCTTTTCCTACGCTTTCTTTAACAGTCTGTCGGGCGCTGTTTTATGTTACGGGTCGATCTAATAAGTATCCCAGCCTTTCACCATCAAACACACGGGCGCATCGGGCACAAGCTGAACAATGACAGTGGGGCACCACAGTAATTCAAGGAAATTACCAGAGAATGCTGACCACAGAGTATGATTCCGCTACTGAAAGTGTATATCATCTAGTTCTAGGTCTAATCTGTGAGCTCCTTGGTCATGATGATACGGGAACTTGCTTTCGTGGTTTGCTAAAGGAAGCCTTCCAGGGCACCCTAGCTTATGTTTTTTACGCAGCTGGAGTTTTTATGGGGATCCAAAGGTAGGTTATGGTAGGCTCTTGTAATTTCGGAGTGAGCAATTCCACTTCCTTGGACAAGGCCTCCGGGCAGCGCTTGAAGGTTTCAGTGATAGATGTATATTCTGCCCGGCCCAATTTTAGCTACATGAAAAACTTTTCATTATACACTCTCATCGCTAGAATGCGCGTGCAATTGAGTTCGAGCTTTCTGAACGGACATGTCCTTGAAGCGCGAGATTGTGTCTGTTCTAAACGAGCTTCTAGGTCTTGACATTGCTCCGGAGCACTATGTTCAGTACTGATGGATTACTAGGAGTCTAACTCGATAGGGCAGTATGTCACTTCTCAAAAATATATAGTAGGACAGCTCAAGAAAGCAGTAATAGGAGCGATCTAGTGCTTATAGGGTTCTATACCTAAGTAGTGGTGTGTGCTCAGCGATGGCTCTTTGGCTAGGGTGGGAGTATCTGGAGCATCACCCTCTGCCGTACTATCCAGGGTCCTCCGAACAGGCTACCGAAACTGACCCCTTTGGTTACGTGATATTCAGGGTGGACTGGTGTACTTGAGCCTTCACAATTCGCTTGAATCTCTCTCCTAGTTCCACTACCTTGGCACCGCCCTGGCTGGCAATCTCCAGCGCAACCGAAGCGACAACGAATATAGCATATCATACCACTCCGGGCAATATCAATTTTAAATGTAACACTTTACGGTTACATAGGGTATCTCAGCTATACGATAAGATGAAACGTGTATTCTCTGGGTAGGGCTAACAACACCCGGATATCTCTTGCCTTTTACGGCGGAAGACTCGATGATGACATTCCGGTGTTAATTGAAATAATTTACTTCTTTCAGCTTGATGATGCTAGTCGGCAAATATCTAACAGAGAAAACCACGGGGGCAGTAGGAGCAATCTTGATGGTACCTGTCAAGATAATGGAATCGCCACAAGACTCAAACTATACTTGGATATTGACACCTAAGGCAGCTGCATGCGCGATGATTGGCTAGCCTTACACAGGGTCAGCCACGTACAAACATGCTAAAAATACCCCTGATCAGCCACACGCTAAACTGTTTTAGGAAAGTATCTACTCATTAGACGCGTAAGGCAACACTCATAAATATTCAACATCACAAGATAATAAATAACGGCCAGACCTCCTCTCAGCTACTCAACGTTGTCAAGAGGAATATTTACAATGGCTCCTTTCTATGCGACACTTCAAACGAGAGCCCTGGATGCAGCGAGCTCTCATCTCGCAAAGCGCGACCTGACCGTCAATCACACCCAGGCGGTAACACTTGGAGTGATGGGTGCATATGTGGTGGTTATTGCGCTTTTGTGGAACTTGCCTTATGTCCGATGGTCACTATGGCCTTTTAAGGTAGGGAAGAGTTATTCACTCTGTCGTATGGACTGTCTGAAAGCTGATTATTGACAGATGCTGGTGATTGCCTTCCATGAATTCGGTCATGCGATCACGGCTTGCTGTACCGGAGGCAAAGTCAAATCCATTTCTCTTGATCCTCATGAAGGAGGAGTCACCCACATGCAGGGTGGGATCAGCGCTATTACTCTCCCCGCCGGGTACCTGGGATCGTCCATCATCGGCGCCCTCCTAATCTTCGCGGGGTTCGATATCGTTGCAAGCAAGGTTGCCAGCATTGTCCTCGGAGTCTGCTTTCTCCTTACATTGTGGTGGGCCCGCAGAGACTGGCTTACCATTGTCACTATCCTTCTTGCGGTCGGCCTGCTGGTGGCGTGTTGGTTTATCGCGCATGGGGAGGCGCTAAAATGGGTTGTGGTGAGTATTGGCGTAGGAGGTTATTCTACCAGCTGGCAACTTACTAACGAGGCTATAGCTTTTCATTGGTGTTATGTCCGCCCTTTACAGTGTCTGGGACATTGTGAGTTTTCCCACACAACCATATTGTTGGACTCCCGCTAACCGCACCCTTACTTAAATAGTGTGACGATCTTATTCTTCGTAAGGTGAATACCTCAGACGCCAGCGTGTTTGCTCAGCGATATGGAGGCTCATCCCGATGCTGGGGCGTTATCTGGTCTATTATCTCATTGCTATTCATGGCTGTTGGCATCATTGCTGGTATTGCAGCATTCCGGGAGTCATTCAGCGAGCAAGAAGAGTCATCAAAGCATTTTATCCCCACTAGCTGAGGCTGTGGGCGACTGATCCGCTTCATATTTGGCATAACGATTCGACAGCATGGCCTTTAATGGTATCACGAACATCGCATCTTATTGACAAGAGATCTGGTTTTTTTTTTATTGGTGTTGTTTGAATTTTCCTTTATACCCCTGTTTCTGTTGAACAGACATGACTTCGCGATGGAATTTGCTCTTAACTCTGACTGTTCTCTTTCATATAATGAATGAGCTGGATTTCCCACGTAAATATTATGTGTTAATCAAGATTAATCAAGGTTAATATCAGAAGATTTAAGGTTAAATATTAGGCAGGTAAAGCGGATGTGTCCTAACTAGAACCAGTTAGGCTAGTGGGAAAAATGCTTAGTCCGTTGTCCAAGGGAAGCAAACAAAAGGCACCACTCCAGGTACTTACGTGTCCCAGCTACGATAAACAAGGACTAGGTGTTATTTATTATTGTGGGGAGCCTCTACTAGGAAGGAAAGACTTAACTCTTCGAGCATACTCATATGTCAGAGCCGATTGGTCTGCCTAAAGGCATCATGTGACGCACTGACGCACAAAGGTCAACGCTTATATCTCGGCAGCCGAAAGGCCTTAGAGCCTAAGAAATCAACCTCCTCTTCTGATCCACTTCCCCTATCTAAACCTGATAACATACTACCCAAACAATGGGTGCAGTGTTGTCTACCATTGGTGCAACTTACCATGCATTGGCTGCCTTTTGGGCTGAGCTCTCGCAGAATGCGGCGGAGTCTAACGCGCTTCTACGACGCATCGCGACTCCCGAGAGCCCTGTACCCGACCCAACTGTCTCTTTCTGGCAGACTAACCCGAAGTATCCCGAGATGGTCAACATGAAATCTGAAAGCCTCCCCCAATCCGCTGATATTGTTGTCATTGGCTCAGGGATTTCGGGGGCGAGTGTGGCGTACACCATTCTCACTGAATGCCGGGAGTTAGGGATAGAGAAAAATGTTGTCATTCTGGAGGCACGCCAAGTGTGTAGTGGTGCGACGGGAAGGAACGGGGGACATATCAAATGTTCACCCTATCTAACGTATTCTGAACTAAAGGCAGTGCTGGGGCCCGAAAAAGCAAAGAGGGTATTACATTTCCAACTCAAGCATCTTGCTACAATTCTTGAGTTAGTCGAAGCTGAAGGGCTCGCAGAAGCAGAGGCTAGACAAGTGGAAACGGTGGATCTCTTCATAGATCAGACGATGTGGGATAAGGCACAGGATATGGTTCTAGAACTGCGGCAAGAAGTTCCAGAGTGTGCACAGGATACTATCATTTGGGACGCTAAACAAGCGCAGGAGGTATGTTGATTTATATCCTGCTGCGACTCCAACCGCGCTAACTGTGTCTCAGAGATTTGGCGCCAGCGATCATTGCTATGGTGCCATTTCATACCGTGCAGGAGCAATGTGGCCTTACCGACTTGTCACTTCTATTTACAAGGTTTTGCAGTCTAGGTACCAATCACGGTTCTCCATTGAATCGAATGCCACAGTTCAACAGATTCATGTAGAGGATAACAACACTACACCCTACCGTATTTGTACATCCCGTGGCAATATTCGTGCCGCACACGTGGTCCATGCGACTGATGCATTTGCGGCGAACTTGATCACGGGGTTGAAAGGTAAAATATTCCCTGTTCGCGGACATATGTCGGCACAAGCGGCCGAAGGCCCCTCTTCGCAGCTAGACGGCTCCCGCTCCTGGAGTATCGTTGGCAAGAAAGGCTTTGAATATATCACGCAACGCCCCCGAGAATCTACAGGGCCTCATAGCCCTGGTGGAGAAATCATGCTCGGTGGCGGGTTATGTAAATCAGATGGCAAAGGAATGGATGAGATCGGTATCTGGAAAGATAACGGTACCGACCCTACCATCAGCGCTTACTTGAGTGGAGTGTGGTCAATTGCTTTCAAAGGCGAACAAGCGTGCGTACTACAATTATGGTCAGGATGCATGGGATTCACGACCGATCTCGTTCCCTTTGTCGGAGAAATTAGTCCAGTATTTACGAAGCGGCGAAGGGTCTTCAAAAAGACCAACGGGACTCCCTCCGAACCCGGAAGTACTTCACCAAATGAATGGATCACAGCCGGCTTCAACGGTGACGGAATGGTCCTAGCGTGGCTATCTGGGACTGCTGTCGGTCTTACGCTTTTAGGGCGCGAGGATGTCCATCTCGAAGCTCGACCCGGCCGACCCGCCGGCAAGGTCATGGATTGGCTCCCAGAAGAACTACGCCTTTCCGAGTCGAGGATCCGTGACTCAAATATCTATAAACTTGCGCGATTTTTGTAGCGATTTTGTTAATGGTTACCTCGGCTATACACAGCATTGGAAAGATTGAGAATTCCTGGGCGAATATAGCGTTAGGACATCATCCCATTTGAGTATCAAAACCTTGACCTACTTGACTATTTCTGGGCGTTCGATCCGGAACCGACCATCAAACAAACTTGGCTGCAAATAGATTGGATGCTGGAGTTGCCACCAGTAAGCGACCCGAGTTTATCCCCACCGGTAGGACCCATAACCCTAAGTCGAACCATTGATTGACGACCACTAACCATAACTCTAACCCTATAATACAAGGCTTTTATTCCAAAGCGGATCTTCCCCCGTGTCGTATTCCGTTAGTCCTCCTCGCAGTACCGGACAGAACCACATATTCCCCCATTTTTTTCCTTGATCATGCATTCGAACTTCGCATTCTATTGCTTCCTCAAAGTGCATTGATGCGGGGAGCATCGCGGATCTTTTGCCGTGTTGAAAGAAGGAGTACGATTCAAAATCTGGGGTTGACAGGCACTATCTGTGGGTGACTGTGCTATGTGGGTAGTAGAGATTTATATACGGATCACTACCCCATGGGGATGAACCATTCTTTTCAACAAGGCCTTATCATCCTACTATCCATCAGTTATCATGGGCGTTGAATCAGTTCACGAAAAGCCCTCGGTTGAGAACCGGGAGGCTATTGATGATGCGAGCATCAACCACAATGTCGAACGGCAGCAGGTTCTGTCCATCGGACTCAACGATGCTCTCACCAAGGAGCGCATGTCCCCCTGGTCATGGGCTATGTTCCGTTTGTACGGTGTCGTCGCTTTGACTACCCTGAGTTAGTGATCATCCACCCATTTCCCATTCGATTGCTAATAGCATAGATTGTTGCATGAACGGCTTTGATGGAACCCTCATGTCCTCCATCAATGCAATGCCTACTTTCCACGAACAATTCGGCACCCGCATGCAGGGTAGTGGCACAGGTATCCTCTTTTCCATCTATGCCATCGGAAATCTGGTGGGCGCAGCAGTTGCTGCGCCAGCCTCAGACACCTTTGGTCGGCGCTTTGGCATGTTCATCGGCTCGGCGGTGATCATCGTGGGAACGATACTAGAAGCTTCCGCTCCTAGGGTTGCCCAATTCATTGGTGGCCGCTTCTTGATCGGAATGGGGATCTCCATATCTAATACAGCAGCGCCGATTTACCTAGTGGAGGTTGCTCTACCACAGTGGCGTGGAATTTTCGGAGGATTGTATAATGTGGTGGGATATTACACAGGAGCATTATGTACGCCCTCACAGGCCTCGCAATCCGTTCGCAACTAATCGTCTAACTATCTTCACAGCCTGTACATGGATTGCCTATGGAACCGGTTTTATTGGCACAAACTGGTCGTGGAGAATCCCCGTGGTCATTCAGGCAGTCCCTTCTGTCATCGTCCTGGCGGTCGCTTTCTTCATGCCTGAGAGTCCTCGGTGGCTTTTCGCTAACAACAAACCCGAACAAGGCCGGCAGATGCTGGTCAAGTACCATGGTAATGGTAATCCCGACTCTGCACTTGTTGAGTTCGAGTGCAAGGAGATCGAGGAAGGTATCCGCTTCGAGATTGAAACTGGGGGCCGCCGATGGTGGGATTATAAGGCCCTTTTCAAGACCAAAGATATGCTTTATCGTCTCTGGCTCCTGTTCCTCGTCTGTGTGTTTTCGCAGTTTATCGGCGGATCCGTCATTACGTGAGTACTCAACTCCAGCCCCTGTATTCAGTGCTAAACTTTATAGATATTTCATGCCGGTCATGCTTCAGAACGCCGGCATTACCAGCTCAAGCCAGCAACTCCTTCTCAATGCTCTCAACACAGTCTTCTCCTTTATCGGTGGTCTTTGTGGCAGCTGCTTTGTAGACCGCTGGGGTCGCCGCACTCTCTTCCTCTGGGGCACCCTTATTACCGGCATAATCTACATCCCCATCAACGTCATCGCCTCCTACGAAGCATCCCGTATTACTACCAGCATGGGCTACGGCTTTATCGCCTGTATCTTCCTCTATGGAATCGTCTTCTCCTTCAGCTGGACTCCGCTACAAGCGCTCTATCCAGCAGAGATTCTCCCCAGCCGGGTCCGGGCCAAGGGAATGGCATTCCAAAATGTGGTGTACGGTGGTTCCAATTTTATCAATATGTATGCCACCCCAGTGGGCATGGAAAATATTGGTTGGCATATGTATATTATATTTTGTAAGTGCGCCCTTCATTCCCCTACTGGTAAGGTCAGTCTGGGCTAACTTGACCAGTGGTTCTGCATTTCCTTGAACTCGGCTTCATGTTCTTTACCCTCCCGGAAACCAAAGGCCGCACTATTGAAGAGCTGGAACAGCTTTTCCTCGAAGCAAATCCTGTCAAGGCGTCTTTGAGGAAGAAAGAAGTTGTTATCCGTGAGGGTGAGGGTGTCAAAGAGGTCGTTGAATAAGGTTTATTGGACCCTATTGACAGGCGAGGGATACGACCCACTCGGCTCTCTCTAATGATTATGGATAATCTCATGTGCTCAGTCAGACATGTACACGAATCAGAGTTAGGATAATCTCGTTCTTTTCTTCCAACCTAATCCTTATAAGCCAATCTAGAAAAGACTAAAAAACCTCAAGGTTTTAGCCATATTCAAGTCCTGATTATTGATCCATATTCCAAACCGTGAACTTGGCCAAGGGGCTCTAACAACTGGCACGTCCTCCCAAGACCCTTTCCCTTCGTACCTTACTCCTGAAAGACGATAGAGATCCACTTTTGTCCGTGGGAAGCTGAAACATGATTGCTTCAATTGCCAACCTAATTAATCGCCTAAGTGTTTAATCACCTCGTATTCGCCCCATCAATCTCCAATGGCGTCTACCAACCATGCCCGATCGACTCCATACCTACCCGAGAAGTTGGTCATTTTCTTCTGCAAATTTTATATCGGTCTCTGCGAATTCACGTGTCAGGTCTTATAATTCTTGAAATGAGTACCGAGTTGAATTACATTTGAAATTAATCTGAACACACGATATTTGTCTCATAAGTTAAACTTAGTCCGATTAATATAGTTATGTATATATGCCATAGAGAACTAGAACTAGGGCAAAAGTAACGTGGGGTCCAAGTTGACTTGCAGATGGACTTGCCCGGAGAAGGTAACTATCGGCCTAAATACGATCTCGATGTCAATCTAAGAATGGATACTATTCTCGCCAATGCTGAATACGACTTTAGTTTGGGATCGTAATAAAAGTTATATTTGACTGGTCTTTTCGAGCTTTTCCTTTTTATCTGCTTGTTCCCCCACTTTTCACTTTGATTTCTCTCCTCTGGCGACCATCCGAACCAAATACCAGCCAGATCCGAGACAACACCAACTACTAAACAGCGATAAGAAGAAAGCTGCCAAGGAAGAAACTAGGACAAGCACACGCATTACATATACACTCTCTCATCGAGAGAAAAAAGAAAAGGGAGAGGGCTCAACCAAAAGAATAAAAAAGTAAAAAAAAAGATTTAAAAACCGCTAGAATGAAGACCCTCCAATCCCTCCTCCTGACCCTCGCCCTAACAACCACACCAGCAACAGCCTGGACCTTCACCTGGCGCAATGCCGACGGCGACCCCTTCATAGAGGAAAGCACATATCAGCAACCATGCAAACAAATCCAACAAGCTGCAGGCAAAGAATTCGTCTTCAACCCAGGAGACAGCCCATTTTCGTTCTACATCTGGTCGAACAAAAACTGTAACGGTCCCTACAGTGGGATGACACCGCCCGCAAGATGGGGCAAGCCTGCTTCGACTGATTTACGTTCCTATATGGTCAATTATGGAGATAAGAATGGACCATCGCCCATTGCTTCTTCTTCAACCACGAGTGCTACTGCCACAGGGACAGCGTCGAGCACGTCTTCAAGCGCGGCATCGAGTACCTCAACCTCGACTCCGTCTTCGACACCGGATAGTGGCAATTCTTCTTCCTCCTCTTCGTCTTTATCCGGCGGTGCTATCGCGGGTATAGTTATCGGTGCGGTAGCAGGTATAGCCCTCGTAGGCGGAGCCTTCTGGCTCGGACGACGCCGCCGCGGTGGATCGGGATCGGCGTCAGCGCCAGGCCCAGGAGATGCGCCGCAGGGATTCGGGTCCGCGTCTGGAATGGGTCACGGGGACGGGTATGTGCAGCCCGGGACACCGATTGCTGGATCGGAGGCGACGTATGCTGGGTATACATCACCGGAAGTGGCGAAGCCGCCTCTCACATCGATGTATGAGAATCATCCGATGAGCCCTGTTCCTCCGTATCAGCCACGGACGTTTGTGGAGTTGCCGGGTGAGAGTGCGGTTGTGGAGATGAGTGATACGCAGCGGGTGAATGAGTTGGATGGGAGCGGGAAGGGATCTTATCGGTGATTTTTTTTGTGTCTTTTGGTTGTTGGACACTGTTTTGGTGTGGTTGGGTGGGAGGGGGAGATGGGGATTTGGTGGAGCGTCTTCATTATATTGCGCTTTTTTTGTGATTATCTATGACTTTTTGTAGAATACCCCTATTGATTTTAATTCTTCTTGTACTGTTCTAATATATTGAAAAGCAGAACCATTCCTTCTTGCAATCTCAGTTACATATTCAATGCATTTACAAGATACGTAGGCTTCTCAAATGAACTCGAGAGTAGATGTAGTCAACACAGCCTGTGTTCGCGTATCCAGTAATGGGGCCGCTGCCTTTTGCATGAACAGCAATAGTGACATGTAGGTGAGTAACCTGAAATTTGGATTTCATAGTGTGTTTGGCTTAGAAGGCGTGGCATGATGAGTGTGACTATCTAGACACTGATATTCATTATGATAGCAGCTAGTCTTCTCGTAAAATATTTGCAATTAAGGCGAAGGAACCCCAGTAAGGTTGCTCTAGGACATCTAGGCTGAGCAGCCCAGCTGCAAAAAAGATAAACGAGTCTTAAAGATGTGTGGGTCATGCTTAAATCTTCCGTACCTCCGTTCACCACAATTAAACCGCGCAGCGCCTTTGATATTCTCCGTCTTCAAAACCCTCACTCCTCCCTCATACTCATGCCTTAGTGCATCCTGGAATGAGCTAGCCTGGTACGCACTATAATAGCAAGACTGCCGATCCACATTCATGCAAAGCTGCGGAAATGAAAGCAACTGCTTCGCAATAGCCATGGCCTCCTCTACAGCCTTCCCCTTAGGCACAGCACGATTCGCTAAACCCATAGACAAAGCTTCATTCGCACCGACTGGCCTCCCAGTCAATATCATATCAAGCGCCCTTCCCAGACCAACAATCGCCTGAAGATGAACCGTGCCTCCATCAATAAGCGGGACACCCCATCGCCTGCAGAAGACTCATAAACACGGCGTTCTCTTCCACCACGCGGATGTCGCAGAGTAGACTCAGCTCCAACCCACCTGCCACTGCATACCCGGAGATAGCTCCAATAACCGGCTTCTGCATCTGAAGTCGTGATGGGCACATATGGCCTAGCGATGGTTGAGCAGATTCGGGTAGAGCCTGGAAATGGCTATTTCCTCTCTTGTCCGCTTTTCCCGGACTAACATTGATATCGTCCTGTCTAGCTACCTCGTGGAGGTCGGCACCGGCACAGAATGTACCGCCCATTCCGGGTGAGTATGCATACTTTCTGGGAGGGGTTATTTTCGAAGGCTAGGATTTTATTGTAAAGGTCTTTTACTGTTGTTGGGTCGACGGCGCTGGGTCGACGAGGTCGGTCGATGCTTATTGTGGTTATTCCGTCGATTGTCGAGGCCACGGAGGCTGATATGGATCCTGACTGCATATTGTTGTTAGGGTCCTATGGGAGATGGGTGAGTAGATGCTTTTGAAATGTGACGATAATGCGGAGTAAGTTGATGACCTCGAATGTTCACATTCATATATGTGTAACTGAGGCCTGGTCCTTTCTTGGTATAATAGAGTAGTATGCCTTAGGTGCTGTGGTAAAAGAGCCAAGTCCCCTAGTTCATCATCATCAGCAGAGAACAAGGCTAGGCAATATAGTATCTGTTGAACGTGTGTTTTACCTATATATGAGAATTTTTTGAAAGACTTGTAAGAAGTTATCTAAATCTCTTTCACTTGACCAAAGACTAACGCTAAAAGCAGCGCTGCTATAAACATAATGTATGATAGTGGAACTCATACTATAACACAGGCTCATAACTCATAAGCATCAATCCCTTTCCCAAAGAGAAGACAAAGAAAGAAAAGAGGAATAAATAACAACAAACACCTCACCCCTCTACATCATTCTTCTTCCCCCTCTCCCCCTTCCATACAAACCACCCAACCGTAATAACAAACTTCAATGCAAAAGCAAGCCACAAACTAGCAGCCATCTCCGTAAGTTTCGACAACCCTCCAGCGGTCATAGCCCCCAAAAACAACGCCAAGAACGCCCCAATCCGCCGATTCCGCTTAGGGTTGACTTTTGCCGTCAACTTCGGGTCAACAAGTAGGTCACACAGCAACGTAGTCAACACGACAGTCGGGATCTCATCGAGACCCAGCACCCGAGAAGTGACAATCTGGCCGCCTGCTTGGAAGGACAGCAATGAGATGGGGAGGATCTGCATCCACTCGATTGGGGCGCGGGGATCCTCGGGCTTGGGGTCAATGGTGCCTAGTTGGACTAGGATTGCAGCGGCTAGTAGGGCGGCAGTTTGAACGCCGAAGGAAAGGATTAGGGTTGAGCGGCGGCGGGCGCCGAGGGCGCGCGAGGCGTGGATGAAGAGGACGTTGCTGGATAGAAAGACGGTTAGGGCTATGAGGGATTTGGCCCAGAGGTAGGCTGGATAGGCTGGTTGACCGGAGACGCCTAGGGCGATGAAGACGGTGTTTCCTGGGGGTTGTTAGTTTATGCTTAGATGTTGGTAAGATATACTAGTTGGGCATGGTATGTGGAGGGAAGGCGAGGGAAAGTGATGTTTTACCTGTTTGCATGCTGGCGAAACTTCCCCATGCGTTGAATGATAGTCCGTCTACGAGACCGCTGACGAACCCGCAGATGATGAGGACTATATCGGTGTGTGTTGTGTCTATTTTGGTGCGGAAGTGTCGAGATAGGGTTGAGCGCAGCGTTGTCTCTTCCACGGTCCCTGAAAGGGAAACATTCGTGCTGGCTCCTGTGGACCAGAGACCGTTTGTATCTTTTTGGTCATCCAGTCGGGGCAAAGATGGGTTGGGAACTGATGGTGTATCCCAAAAGACGAATTGGTTGTTACGTGAAGCTGTAAGGGGAGGGATGGCCCCCGATGAGGAAGGAGGGGGAGCAGGCGCCATTGCTTTACTCATGAAGACTAAGGAGCTATGGAGATTAGATGGCGAAATATGATAAGAATAAAGTGCAGTGTAGTGTAAGGGGTCCGTCAAGTTGACAGGCAATGTAATGTGCAAGCACTGCCCTCTACTTAAGTCCTGCCAGCCTCGTGGGATATATCCTACGAAAATCCTCTCCACACCTAAGAAACAATACTATCGGTGCCAAGAAGATATCCTGAAGTCATCAGCCTAACGCGGGTCAAACTGATATGTGATCTCTAGATAACGAAGGTAGTATATCCCTGCAGAACTCGTGCTTAAGTTACACGCCCGGAAGCAGCGTTTCAGGTTGCCCAGCTGCATTATGCCGAGAGACCCCTATAAAAATAGCACCTAGACACATTCAGACGGGCAATATCGGTGAGATGAGTGTAGACAAACTTCGTAGAGAGTATCAATTGGGTACCCGCTTGCCGTCACCTCTACCCGACATTGGATTCGTCTCATAGATCTATCTTGGCAAGCCCTTGGCACATACCAAAGGCGTCATCTACTCTGCAAGCGGTTTTCGTTGCGGCGTTCCGCTGACGGGCCTGATCAGGTAAACTCAATCATAACCAACATGAACCCGGGCGCTGACGATTTGGTTGTCATCCGCCGATCGGTGGATTCGCCAAGATCCCTATTCCCAGGCATCTTCATTCCCTACCTTGTGGAAAAAGAAGCTCGCTGACCGGTTGGAAACCCTCAGAGAGATAGTGGGATGGATCTTGGCGCCCGACGATGAAGCGGAAGAAAGCCGGTCTTTCTTTTTCCCCAGGTGGAGAGAACCGATTTATGTCATTCCGGGGTCGGTGGGCTGTGTTTCATGGAGCGGAGAGTCCAGACATCGTGATAAGCCGTCGGTTGAACTTCGTCACGCAAGTTTTAGGTCCGGAACATGAAACGTGGCCTCTGAAGAGAAACCAAATCAGTGCTCATCTTGTGTTGAACATATTAAAACATATCGCAGGCATACGAAGTCATCTGGCGGTTGTGACCACCGTCAGGGACAACCGTCGTAACAAAATCCATGTCATTTTCCACTCCAAAAAAAAATAAAATAAAAATATATCAATGCATACATCGCCGCGCCTGGACACCCGGATAAGAAAGTCAGCATCTGCCAAGAGGATCGGCACCAAGAGGAAGCCGAGCAGTCGCTAGTGCTATCTAGTTCCTTATCAAACTCTGGTAAATCTGCTTGGCCAAGCGATGATCTCCAGCAAGCCAGGCGGTTCGAAGTTTGATTTTTACCCCGTGCGATGGCCATGGAAACGGGATTCTGATAGCACAGCCTCCTATGCCGTGTACTTCCGCTCGCTTTTCCCTGCTTGTGACTTTGACACAGCTAAGCCACGCTGGGTGGAATTAAAAGAATCGACCTTGGCAAGTTCTGGGCTCAGACGGAATAAAGGGTGACTATGATATAACTCACTTTTCGTTGTCCATAGCGTCAACTATCTTTCTTACCGGACACCAACAATCATTTTGGGACAACATTGCATATATAGCATAGCCGCCACAAACCAAGAGGTGCCCGTTAACTACTGCAAGTAATAAAATCCTGTAGGGACCTAAAGTAGCAAAAACTAATGTTGACAAAGATTGAATGCAAAAGCAATGTGTGCAACTGCCAAGGAATCTACACCAGTTATCCACCCCACGCAAGGATCACAAAGAGTCCTTGTATGCTTATCACCTCCTATACACTAGTCCTCTAGCGCGGACCAGAGAGGTGCTTGCTGTTTCTCCGCGCTTCTCCCTTTAATTTGCCGATTAATTCAACTATTGACCAGCTCGGTGAGACTCCGCCGCAGATGAACGGAGCGTGTGAGGCACCCAAGAAAAAAGAAAGAAAAGGGAGGGGAAAAAGAGTATTTTCTACAGACAGGATTGGTGAATCCACAAATCTGCCCAATCACAAATTTATCTATGCGATTCAATGTAGCTTTCCGTCTTAACCCCGGATGACTCCAAAACTGGACTATACAACCCAGCTTGCGGGCACTGCTTACGGCTTCTTCTATTATTAAAGCATAGTGCTTCTTTTGTCTGAATGGAGACAGCGAATCCATTGTTGTCACACCTGTAACCAATAATTATTGATCCAAGCCTCTTAGTTTAAGAAGGCAACACTTCCATCGCCGTCATATCTAGGCAGTCGAGCAATTGCTCATTGTGACAATAGCTAGATGGATGGCTTGCGGGGTATCAGTATCGGTTAATGGATGAACCTTTTGCCATTATGTTCAACAGTAGCCTCAACAGTTCTTCTATGCTTTGCTAAGCCTCCCATACAGCCATTCTTATTCATCCTTAGATATTCCTTCTTCACATCTAGCGATTTAACTTTTTAGCCGCTTATACCAGTAATTCCAGCTTCCTGGGCCCTAGTCTACATCCCTAAAGTCCCTTTTCGGAGTTTGCTGGCGCTTTCTGCGACAGGCAAATATACTGCATTACTCTGTAAAAGTCCCAAAGCGGAAACCCATATTGGGGTTTAGGGCACCAAATTAGGCTGAAATGCTAGTGATCATTCTTTGAGCACGCAAAATCCCTTTATCAGATATTTATGCATTCTTGTGGGCATTGTTATGTCCACATGGGTTTGTTGAGGCGTGTTCATAGTTGCGCCTTGTTGAAGAAGTTGGTAAATCACAATTGCGAGAGGCTGCTCCATCCTCGTTCTGGAAAAACATTGTGAGAGGTATCATATGCAACTTGCAGTGTTCTTTTTGTCTTGGCTCAATCAAGCCTCAACAATTTCAGGAAGATAAACCTTTCATTCTTTACCAATGTCAAAAAGCCAACAACGGGTTTTCTATGAATTATTAGTTCTAGCGAGGTAAGCGAAAGCGCGGAAGCATTGCGGTGTCAAGAAGTCGGCAAACTCGTATTTGGCTGAATCCATAGCCACGATCATTCTCAACAAGCATTTTCTTTTTTTTTTTTTTTTTTCCTTGACTTGCCTCTCATTTGATAGATGAAGGCATTTGGAGACATCAACGTTGGCCTGTAACTTAGGGTTATGATGTTGCCTAATTCGGAAGATGTTCCTGATCGGAAGAGATCGGACCGACTCTCACTCTTTACTCTCCGTAACTGCAACTATCATGTTGCAGCATCCGCGCATATTGTCGAACTGCCCAGCATACCTCATCTCATGGGCACATATGCTATAAGCTGCTTACCTTAAACCAAGGCTTCCCAAATTTAGCTGGTGACGATCTTCCCTCATCATGACGACTCCCAACAACGACCGTCTTACGGTGGTCGTACAGCAAAGTCCGACGATCGCGAATGACCAATCCCCCAAGACCCCTTCCTGCGTGGTCTGTGCACGGCGAAAGGTCAGATGCGATCGCAAAGTTCCTTGTTTTGCCTGTACCAAGCACGGGGTTGAATGCGTTTACCCTACTCATGTGCCTCCGCGCCGCCGCAAAAGGCAGCGCTCTGAGGAGAGTCACAGGCACGGCGGGTTCTCCTTTCAGAACCCTAGCAGGCAAGGCAGTACTGGCTCGGCTCGTATAAGCAACGTTGACCATTTAGCAACCGCAAATAATGCACCCTTCAGTACCACAAGTGCTGAACAAGGCATGCTGCTTACGGACGGCGGGAAATCCGTCTATCTAGATAGGTCGAGCTACCTTAGAATGGAAGCATGCATAAAGGCTAACGGATTAGATAGTAATCTTTGGACTAGCGTCAGAGGCGAGGTCAGGAAGCCCTGCACGTCATCTCATAATGCGCTCTAATTCTGTCTCTAGCTTCCTGCTGCGGAGGATGTTTTACGGGACATGTCCGAAAATGATTCAAACCACTCTTCCCAAGAGGTGGATGATGAAACCTCCTTAATACTTGGAGGGACAGGGAAGGAAAGCCTTACTGCACTGCACCCATCTCCGCTACACATATTCAAACTTTGGCAGACATTCCTTGAAAATATCAATCCGTTGATCAAGATACTACATGGGCCCAGCATCCAGCAGCAACTCTTAGAAGCCAGTGGCAGCTTAGCCACGGTTTCAAAGGAGTTCGAGGCGCTAATGTTCTCTATTTATTGTACTGCACTAATTTCACTCAGCGCAGATGATGTACAAAATATCTTTGGGCAGAAAAAGGCTGTTCTGCTCTTGAGATACCGCCGTGGGGCTCGTTTGGCTTTTGCGAAGGCTGGCATTTTACACACATCAAGTATCGTGGTTCTTCAAGCCTTCGTTCTTTATCTGGTAGGCCTCTACTTGTCCTACGTTTGTGTTTCCGTCCTAACATCATTCGATAAGCTCTCGATGCGTGCGTCATCTGACCCTCATTCTATCTGGTCTTTGTGTGGCGTTGCGATGCGAATGGCCCAGCGAATTGGCCTCCATAGAGATGGCTCCCAACTTGGATTGTCGATATTTGAAACTGAAATTCGTCGCCGCCTTTGGCGGCAGCTAGCAATATTAGATGCTACCACTGCGCAAAGCTCTGGTATCACTTCGCAACTACCATATCTGTCTGCTGATGTCCGTCCCCCATCTAATTTGAATGACAGCGACCTAGATCCACGCATGGCAGATATGCCTCGCGAACACACTGGCGCAACAGAGATGGTGTTCGTCCTAGCCCGAAATGAGTTCGGTGAATGGATGAAGCGCTGGTCCAAGGCTGATGGAGGCTCTCAAGGAGGTCGAGGCTTCCTAACGTCTTCTTCTTTGCCACTAGAGGAAAAAGAACAAGCAGTTGACGAGCTAAACAATACGTACGAAACGAAGTTCTTGCAATATTGCGACAAGTCCATTCCGCTTCACTATATGGCGGCTAGGTTGATGCGGGCTGTCGTGTGTCAGATGAGGTTCACTGCACACCATCCTCGCCAATATAACGAGAAAGGCTATATATCAACGGCGGAAAGGAAGTACATATTCTCCATCTGCCTGCAGATTATCGAGGGCTTTGAGGATTGTTGGAGCAATGAGATTACACAGCGGTATTTATGGCACGTGGATAACCATATCCCGTGGGATGCACTAATTTATATGCTATATGAATTGCGGACTCGTATAGGTGAAGACGAAAAAGAAACCAGAAGAGTGTGGCTCCTCATCGACAAAATTTACAGTCGACATTATGAACAGATGAGGAACAGACCCAAAAGCCCTCTTCACATTGCAATGCATAGACTGATCAGGAAGGCTTGGAAAGCTTTTATTGAGGAGCGTATACAGCACAAGCTGTCACCGCTTCCCTGTCCCAATATCATTTCGGCGTTGTCCGAAAGAACGGAGAAAGATGTACCCTCTCGTCGAGCTGGGATTGTGTCTGGACCTGAACCTAATTTGCCGGTCCTGGGTATTGCAGAAGGAAGACAAACCACGCGCGATACGCCTTCTGGTAATATTGAACTCGCTGACTTCAGCGACGATCTTAACGATTTTAACCTTAGTCCCTTAGATTGGAGTCAGTGGGATGAACTTCTGGAGCAGTTCCAGCAGGAGTTCACAAACAGTGAATTATTCACGACCGATGCTTCAGAATAAGGGGTACAACCTTGAAGCCTCTATCTCAAGGCCTAGATCCTAGCTACTCGCACCCTTGGGGCTCCTGTGTGTCAATCCCATATCCCACAACCAAACCCCTGCTCGATTTGCCCATAACGCCATCCCCATCAGGGCATGCAAATAACGTAGACAGGCACTAGTCAGACTTAGCTCTCTTAATCTTTTGTCCCCTCCTCTACCTCATCCTCCTCCTTCTCTTACTTGAACCCCACATACATAACGTCATTAATTTAGTTTGGGACCTAGAAAGAAACGATTTTCCTCTCTTGGTTAGTGATACGCGAGGGGAGCTGAATAATCACCACTCATTGGGCGATTAAATTGGATCCAAATCAAGTCACCCGTTAAATATCCTGAAACATGGAACAACAAAGCATACTCCTACAGCCAAGCGACACTCACAATGAGGGAACTGAATCATGAGTCCTCTGGAACGAGTCCGAAGTGCCATTCACAAGGCCAGAATTTCCGCTAAGCTGCGGAGACGGTCACAGCTGTAAGTTATACAGCGATATAAAGTCGGATCAGGCTGATCAACCCTCCAGGAGCTCTAACAGCCAGAAGCAACCAATTTGGAAAAGGCTCCCAGGCACCGTCCTGGCCAAGATCCTAGCGCAATGCGATCTACAGGACATATACTCCCTCATGCTATCCTGCCGCATATTGCGTGAACAAATCTATCAACATGAATATGCAATCTCTCTGGCCTATCTCCATCATCGGACACAGCCATATCGGTACATCACGGAAACGGGTCATGAACTGGCACCCTCAGCCGGAGATGACCTGACCTTCATTTCCAGCCTATTCCCTCCCCCACCACCCCAGTATACGTCCGACGGCATTAGAGACGACCTGCCCGAATACTCATTCGGGTATCTAGTCGACCTAACCCGATGCTGGAAGACATGCATCAAGCTATCGTACTACCTGACCGAGTACGTGATCCATCACCATCTACAGACGGACCCCATAGCCCAGTCATCATGGCCCTCCTCCAAGACCGAGAAGCAGTTCATTTATAGTAAAGGCGTCGGCCAACTTCAAGCCCGCCTTCTATCACCCTTGTATGTCACAACCCCAAACAAACTCTAACCAAACCCGCCCACGCCTAACAATAACTCACAGAGCATATATTATCTTCTTCCTCGAAACTCACGCCTCATCCACCCCCGTCCCATCAACCTACCACCACTCCCTCAAAATCCAACAATCCATCCTCCAACAACCCCCCTTCACAGACACCCAGGTCCTCCTCTCAACCCACCACAGCATGCACCTCCTCTGCTCCTCTGTCCGCTACCTAATGGCCCCGGAGATCGCACCCGCCTCGACAGAGAACTGGCTCGGCCTCCTCCTCACCACATCCACGCTTGAACGCATCATGGAGTTCTTCGTCGCGGTTGCTGCGGACGAGTCGGCCAAGGTCTCCGTCGCTGCCGCCGGTCACTTTCACCACTCGCCGAGGCCGTCGTCGACGTGGACGAATCGGCTGGAGTTCATGTGGCAGATGCGGAGGGATTGGGAGGAGTTTCTGGCTAACATGGAGGAGGCGGGAGAAGATCGGGCGCCGCCTACGTTGAGTGAGGTTTGGTTTGAGGCGGCACAGAGGGAGATCTGTCAGAGGGGGGCGAGCCCGCATGCGTGTGAGGCGGTGCTGGTTTGTCATGGGTCGGAGGTTGTTTTGAAGTGTGAGTTGTGTAGGGGGTGAACTGTTGTGTATATATTGAGTTGTGTATATTGTTCACGATAAGTGAGCGTAGTACCTGTGTCATGATGTCTATAGGGAAAAGTAGATACAAGGTGGAAGAGCGATGGGAGCAAAAGATGGTATGTAATTGAGCCTGAATATCAGAGGCCAGCATTGATCTATGGAGAAATTCACCAATATTTACCGGTAGCAGCCAAGGCAACGAAAAAATGGAAGGCAACATGAAATCTAGCCACACCTGGAAAAGAAGGGCAGCTGACGTTGAAAATGTGATATGCATAAGTCGTTGATGCACAACAAGAAGGAAAAGAAAGGGTCGGTATTAATACAATACATTAATAAGAAAAGGGGGGCATTTCTATCCTGATATCAATACCCAGAGAAGGAAGAAAATCTGCGAAGGGGTTAGCAATTAAATAAGTTTAGATGCAATGGAGGTAGGCACGCACCATTAAGACTCCGAACATCTTAGCAATCAGCCATCTGTTCCCAGATACCCGGGTCCAGTATTTCATTAATTCGCGCTGTGCGCCTTGAACGTTGTCCACAACGTCCTCGGTGTTGGCATCTATACGTTGGATCATTTCGGATTGCTCGCTGACCATCTGCGCCAATTGTCCGAAGATACCACCTAGTTCATTAATCGTGCGCTCGATCGCATCGATTGCTTCACCGCGTGCTTGAATATATGTGTTACTCGATTGCGCCTCTTCCATCACCAGCAATTGTTGGTCGGAGTGTATAGAAGGCCGTCCGAGAGGCGACGGGTTTGTGGGTTCCAGAGTCAACAGATCAGAAGAGCCACCCGGTTGAGGCGTCCTTCTTCCGGAGGTATATAGCGGAGAGTCAGACCGCTGTGTGTCCAAGGCTGTTTGTGATTTCGACGACACCGACGACACAAAGTTCTCTGTCCGGGAACGCGACGCTTGGATATTCTTCGTCCGAACCTCGAGGACTTCTTTAAAGTTTGTTCCGACATCCGCCAGCTTGCCTTGCAGCATAACCACGACCTGGTATTCTTAGCATAACGCACTCGCCTGTGGCCCCCTTTGTGCAGTATACATACATTATCATTATGCTCTCCCTCCTGGTCTGCCTTCGACCGATTTGACTTCGGATGTTGAGAAAGCGTGAGGGCCTGTAACGAGGCAATTTGCTGATTCAAGGATGCGAGATCTTGCTTGATGACGTACGTCAATTCCGAGATCTCGACCGGCCTGTCGTCGAAGAGAGTCTTTCGTTTGGCCACTGGCGATCTTAGTTAGGCATCAATATGGTCAAATGAGCAGCTCCCTACTCACATTCAGCCAGCCTCTGCAACTTGGCCGTTGTCGCCGTGATACCCCGTCCAATCTCCACGGCCTTCCTGGCAAATTCTGACCTCCTACCCGTTTGCGCACCTTCAGCCTCCTGTCTCCGTTGTGAATCCGAAAGAAGCGCCTGCCGCTGAGTTCCGACTTTGGAGGTGGCCACCCGTTTCTGGGCTTGTCCCAGAATAGCGTGGAACTCGCCCGTGCGGTCCTGGATTGACGGGCCGGTCATGTTGCTGGTAGATTGTGGCGAAGGTGGAGAGTAGGATGGATTTTATGGATATGAAACAGCGATTCCCCGAAATCCAAGGGAATGCGTTATGCGATTATATGGGGTTGGATCTAATCGATAAGGAGGCAACTGGAGACGTGTCCGTTCGTTGAATTCGGAAGGGAACAGTCAAGGTAAATGAGCGGAAGCGAGTGGTACAAGCGGTGTAAGAGCGTTATGTGAGAGTCATATCATTGAAGGTGCAGAGATCATTAGTCTCCGAAGAGGAATGGTGAAACTGTCGCAGAGAGAGTCGAATGGCCGGAGACGTACTTCGCAATCACGGGGAATTCGTCGTCATCCGAAAAGGGGAAAGGCGCGGCTAGAGCCACGTGATGTGGGACCCGCCACAATCTCTTGGTGCCTCACCAGCCACAGTTGGTATCTATTCGTTTTAGGCAGGCAAATACTTGGGGTACCTTTTTCAGGGGCACTCCCACTTGGGTACATTACTTCACTCGCAGCATACGAATCATATCACGACCTTTCTTATTCTAGTTTTAAATTTGTCTTAGAATATTCTTTTGTACACGTCAGACGCCTAATTGTCTTCCGTGGCTGAGTCCGTGCCCATTTCTTGCACACACGTCATCGCCGTACCACTTGTCACCTGCGTCTTTCGGATTCCGCTCACCCCGGGGGCTAATTTATATCGCATTGTACCTCAGCTCTTGGTAGCCTCATACGTTGATTGAACCATTACGCCACATTATAGTTGATGCGGTCCATCCGCTTCACGCGATCTGACACTCACATATAATGGCTCGCCCATTTCAGAACCCCTACGAGCCAGTGTAAGTGCATTGCAGCCCGGGTGCATATTGGCGCCTTGGAAATGGGCTGATCAGGCTTCTCTGCATCTTTAGGAACTCTCCCGGCAGCGATAGTCCCCTATCACCCTATCCACGTGGCGGCACACCCATATCCTTTAAAACGAATGTGAATCGCTCCAAGACAAAGCGCTGGGTTGAAGCAAAGAAGATCTCTTACGATGGAAACGACTGGGGGGACGATGATTTCGACGAGTATGATGAAGAAGAGCCACCTCCTCCGGTACCACAACCGCAAAGCTTGAACCAAAGCACCGGAGACCTCCCAAGTGCGGCGTCCAGAAACGTACCTAGGCCCTGGCTTTCTAGCATGGATCGCTCACGGTCAATGGACATGGTAGCGACGCTAGGGACAGGCTCTGCCGGGGACAGCCGTAGTCGGTCAGTCGATCGCAACGCGCCAGAACAAGATCAGACACTTCCGATGCGCCCAGCTGACATTTATCAACGTCTGCGGGGGGAGCAGACAGCGGGGCCGGGACATGCTAGGGGACTGAGTCGGTCCACTACAGAACCAATATCTATGGCTGTTCCAGCAGGCAAAGAAGCGATTGGTGACCGCACTCCCACGGAAAGAGCACAGCCTGAGAGTCAGAGTGTTACTCTGAGAGCTCGGGATGATGTCCCTGTGATTGGGCTCCCAGATGTCAAACGTCTCTCTGGCTTTGACGTGGGCCTTACGACCGCACCAGATACCAGCGCTCAGAATGACCAACTACCTGAGCCACAGCAGCAAGAACATCAATTACACCATGAACCCTCCATTGGGTTCCGGTCCGTGGTACATCAAGCATTCGACGTTCCGGAAACACCAACCACCACCATCGACAGTATTGCACGGTCGGACAGCAATAGCACGTCATTAATCAGCCCAATCATTCCCCAGCGTGGTAGTACCGAGAAGACACCAACTATTGAGGAGGAGCCGGAGAGTACATCTCCGCCGAGGAATTTTATACCTGGTCATCGCCGCGATCTGAGTATCCCCAGCCCAAACAACAGCCCTTTGAGGAGACCTATCATCATGAATAACGATACAATCGCGCCAGAAACATTGGCAGAAATGTCCTCAGACTCCCCAGTTGACTTGTCTCAGGGCCATTCAACATTGCCGTATCAACAACCATCCGTGCCAGCAACTACCACAGCCGCAGAAGATCGACCTGCGCCGCTCAAAATTGGGAGCATGTCAGCCGGGCCTGGTGAAAACCCGATTCCCGTCATTGTTCCCTCACTGAGTACCGAAAACTCACCTCAAGACACCGACAACGATAGATTAAGGAAAGAGATTATCCGTTCTTTGAGCCGAGAGAACACCCCTTCCGAGGGACACGAGGAGCAGAGCGGTTCCAGACCGCAAACAAGTCGGCAAGACAGTCTCATTCCGAGTGAGTATGAGCGATACTGGAACGAAGCAGGTGGCGCTAGTCCTCAGGACGAGTTCAAACCGGTCTTGGGACACGACCATACCCAGAACGCCTCTCAAGACTTGTATTCCGGTAGCCCCCTCCAAGAGTCTCCTGCTTCAAATGCAGCGCCTCAGCGAGACACAACACCTAAACTGAAGAGACGCTTCTCGTGGGAGTCTGCCTCTTCCGAGGAGCAGCCTACACAGGAGCAGCCTACACAGGAGCAGCCTGCGCCCACGGCAACCGTCCAATCCCCTTCAGTGGTCCAATCCCCCCCTGTAGGGCCAATACCGGGACAATTCCCTACGTTCGATGAGAGCAGCACTCAGCCGGACTTGGTCACACTGCCTCCGCGAGCTGAGCCGCAGGAAGAGGAAGCGGCTGAGCGTGGATCTGGACCCGAGAAGCCCAAATTGACCATCATACCTCCCTCCGCAACAGATAGCAGCAGTATCATTTCGGATCGACATCTTCCAGAAGTTGTCAATGCTCAGATCGTTGGAGACGCTTACTCCCCGGCAGTCGCAGAACAGCGCACTCCAGCACCTGCCCCAACACAGTCGCCATCTATCGAGTCAAGTTTGTTAGGCTTCCGTGAAATTATGGAAATGAAAACCTCAGACGAGCGGGTGCAAGCTTTCAACAAGACTAGGGATCAATTTGTGACAATCGACACTGGGTTAAATAATTGGCTCCGGGTCACCATCCATGCTCATCCTGAGTATACGGATGTTGTGCAGCGGAGTCTGAAGCCATCAACGGATGAACTCAAACTTCCTGTATCCCGGAACAAATTCCCTAAACTGTCGTCACTTGGAAATCTTGTGTCGTCGCACCAGGACGGCTCCTCGTCCGGGACCGGCCATGTCAGACGTCCTTCGGCTCCTCTTGGTTCCATGATGAACAAACAGCATGTGGAACAGCGAGGAAAGGAGTTTCTTCACACGGCCGGCGTCTTCGGTGGGAAAGCTGGTGAAGCCGCGAAGGGTCTATTTGCCAAAGGCAGGAGTAAATTCAAGGGTGGCGGAGGATCAGACAAGGTAGAGCCTTAAATCTTTTTTTTCTTACCATGGGTGGTGTGTTATGTCCATGAGCGTTGGAAGCGAGTGGTAACCTATCCGTCTGTCCACTGCTGCACCCACGTGTCTCTGCCTTTTTTTTTTTTTTTTTTTTTTTTTGATACCATGTCTGTAATTGAACATATCTCCGCACTCAGAATGTGACATGATTAATGTCTGTACAATGGGTTGGGATTCACTTTGGTCTATCTTGTTTCATGTGTTTTAAACTCATCTAATGTTATGATGATTGTAGGGGTTTGAATCGAGCCGGGGTTATCGCAGAAAATTCTCATTCTCAGAACTTGCCATAGATCTAGCAGAAGACACCGACAAGCGACGGACGGTGCACTTTGGGAGTCTACCACTCATGAATGGCGCTCGAGCGCCCCAAGTGAATCGGTTCAGCTTGGACATAAAGCGCAAACAAGTGCCTACGGTCTCGGCGTGTAGACCTGTCGAGGATGTGGTGGCAGACACAGGATATCACACGGATCCGGAGCCTTCCACCGACAATAGGTACCGTTCGGGTCTTTCTCAACAACAGATTCTGGAAAAGGAGGTGGTTGCTGCCCTACGCTTCAGTGACGACGGGTCTCGATCAGGTCATACGCTGTCCTATCGAGGGACAGCTGAGGACCCGGCAGAATTAGAGGCCCCGAATGGTTTGGAGCTGAATGCTCCTTCAAACAGTGCGCTGGGAATGGGTCGTATTGACCAGTCGGGCCATGGGGCATCCTCGGCCCATGTTTTAGCGGTGCAACATTGCAGGGATTGTCCTCCCCGAAAGCCTTTGTTAAAGAAAGAGGGAAAAGAGGAATCTCCGCCGATGAGTCCAATTCAAGTTGCCATCAATGATGCACCTCTGTTAATTCCCGAGTACAAAAGCGATCAGCGAAGCATTAGCTCCAAGATCCTATCGTGGACGGAGCAAGCCAGCCACTACTCCGTAGAGGAAGATCGTCTTGACCCGGAGTCGGATCTCGAGGAGCAGCAAATTAGCGCCCAGCCACAGCCTCCTGCATGCGAGGAACCGCCTGCCGAATGCAATACGACTCTGACGACACCGTCCGTGGGCAAGCGATATTACTCCTCGGCCATGGAGACTAACAAGATCCCAAAAATCAAGGATTTCCAACATGCCCATAGTGGTGGGAAAGATGTGAATCACCATCGGCGGGGCTCCAGCGTCCAAATCCAACTCCAGCCCGCACCCTCAATCTCATCATTGGGCACTCTCGACGCTGATCGAGACCCGCAGCAGCGGTCATTGGGCCAGATCCTCGGTGAGCCACCTCCTAGACTGAACTACAGTTTCTGTTAACAAAATAACCGAATTATTAACGTTAAAGTTTAAAATCCCCCACAGGCCAGGCCAACTCGTCCCGGGTGTCATTCTTGTCGGATGGAGGCGAAGGACAGCGCCAAAGTCTTGGCGGGATTGCTAGATCGGAGCATCAGACGCGCATTCGCGACAGGCCGAAGAGCCCCTGGCCAGGCGATGAGGCTGAACATGCCTCGCGCCGACTTAGCGGTGTTTTTCGACCTTTGCTTTCAGGCAGTAGTAAACCCCGCGGCCCAGATGCCCCGGTCACCACCGACCATGCTCGCTCCAGCTCCAACCCGTCCGCCCAGCCTGCCTCGAAGCAAGCTCCTGCGAAAAAAGTTTTATCGACAATGGACAAGCTGAAGGTGGTGAGCAACAAGATCCGTCGCCCTTCTATGGGGTCGGAATCCCTCGATAAACCGCACAAAACGGCGTTGGACAAATTAAGCGTAAGTGTCTCGGAACAGCCGCATGCCATTCTGGTCCGTATACTCATACATGATGCTCCAATTAGGGCTTTTTCAGCCGTTCCAACGCACGAGGGGTACATGACAACCCCAAGCAAAAAGCGACTGACTCGCCCCCCCCGCCAGCGCAAACCCATCGCCAGATCCATTCAATGGAACGACTCAATCCTACCTCGTCACAGCACACCTCCGCATCCCACCTGCCTTCCTCCCCCGAGCTCGATCGGCCCCGATCAAACATCGAGAACCACACCGTGCATGGCCAACGACCTCCCCCCGAAGGATATTTCGGCCCGGAATCATTCTCACGCCTCAGAGACACCGAAGAATCAGACGTCTCCTTGACGCAACAGGTCACGGTTGGAGATGTCAACGGCACGGGTAATCATCGCATCCCGTCACCGATAGAAATTCGCCATAGACCCAGCAGACGTGGAAGTGAACAAAATGGTCGACCTTCTCCTCAATCACCACCCTACCGACCACCCAAAAGTACAAGCCCGCGACTCCCTCACCATCAGCTCCACCAACAATCACCGCGCACCGCATCCCCCCAACTAACATCCGCCCACCGAGCCTCCCCCGTCCCCTCCACCCCGCAATCCCCACCCTCCCGCGGCCGATCCGAAGATAGATCCTACGCCGAAGACCTCCACCTCCGCTCCCGCAGCCCCAAAGCCTTCGCACCTTGCCCAGAAGAACGACACATCCCCTCCGCCGACTTCACCGACCCAGCCTACTCCCTCGGCACCTTCCGCCAAAATCCCCGAACCAGCCGCATCGGCGACCAAGAACGACCCTGGAAATTGACCATCCCAGGCGAAGACACCGCAGACACCGACGACGCCCTATCCTGGCGCCAGCAAACAACAAAGGGCGTCCTCCAATGCGGCGGTCAATTACCCACCTACGAAGAGGATTCAAGAGAACACCAACCACAGCAACAGCAACAAGTCCAGAACCATCCGGACGAGAAACCGCCATTGGCCACCGCTCCTCGTCCCTCTGCGCCCCCTCACTCCCAGTCAACGGGAAATATCCACCCGACCCGAGGTGAGGGTCGTACGATCAATCTGGACGCACCAGTTGAGTTACCAGTTCAGGCGGACGATGATTCAAGCGAGGAGATCACGATGTCGAGTACCGCTTATCCGGGGCAAGAGTGGAGACCTATCGGGTTTTCGGGGTGGGATTAGGTAGCATTATCATTACTTTTTTTTGATCTTTTTGATTCGATCGTGAGCTTGTTTTAGTCGATTTGGTAGATACCCTTTTTTTCCTCCTTTTTTTTCTACTATACTTTTGGATGTTTCTTGTGGCATGCGTTGTTATTTGAAGCATAGCGAGCTTGAGCTTTGTTTTTGATCTTGTTTGTTTGTGTTTCTCAAAAGATCATAATAATAATCACGTAGCTAGTTACGAGGGATGAGATATGACATGTCAGATATTTTCTGTGTACCAAAAAAGAAAAGAAAAAAAGCCAATTGATGCTTGCAGATGAGGCATCTATACAGTTTTATTTCGTCTTTCGTCAGGATAGGAGTGGGCTTTCTATATCTAAGATTATAATACAATGTATTAAAGATAGGGTTAGTGAATACCCCAGATACTCCGTAAGTGAAGTAGAGTAAAACTACCCCTCAAACACATTCTGCTGCAAATCAACCCCCATATCCTTAGCCATACTCTGCATCTGCGCCTCCAGCGCATCCTCCATCCCACCACCCAGTCTCAAAAACTGCCTCACCTTCGTGAAGTAGAAATACAGATCACTGGTGAAGAGCACAAACCGGAAGAGTAGATGACGGCCGTAGTTCCGGATCTTCTCGTCGAGAGGTAAATCAGGGGACTCGACGAGTGCACGAGACGCCCACATGCCCGTGATCTTAATACGGTTGACCGGGGAGCCGAGGAACTGGTTATTGGCCTGGACGATGCGCAGGTTCCGGCCGATGAAGATGAGTTCCTTGGGCCATTTGCTTTCGTCACCGAGGATCTGGCGGATACCCTTGCGGGCGGCTTGCTGGGCTTCGTAGTGGCGGATGGCGCGGTCCTTTTTAGAGAGGCCTTGGATGTGTTGTTGGGTGGAGAGGTCGCCGCCTTGGTAGGGGCGCATGAGGGTGACGGAGGCGAAGATATCCGGGTTCGTGACGCCCCATTGTTTGACGACGTCCCGGATGGTAGCATTGTCGAAGGTCAGGAGGGCTTTCCAGAAGCTGGCGTATTGATGGCGGAAGTTCGTGTCCATGTGGATGTAGAGGCCGTGGTCGATCAGGACCAGCTCCGGTTGGCCGGAGGGTTTGCGGCGGACGAAGATGTTGCCTGGGTGGGGGTCACAATGCAGAATGCCCCAGAGGAACATCTGGGCGGAAAATAGGTCGATCATTGTCGTCATCACTTCTTTCAACGAGAGTCCGAGTCCACCCCGGTTGTTCCATCCGCGCCAGTAGTTTCGCTCCGGCTTAAATTTGGTCGCGTTCGGGTTACGGGCGACCTTGTCCGGTGCCTTCTCAGACTCAGGAGAGTCCATTGGTGTCCCATGGCACCCTGGGCTGCCTTGACGCCAGCCGCCGCGCCAGGGTCGGGTGATGGCATCCTTGTCCCAGAGTCGGACGCCCTCGATCCATTCGGCAGTCATGACGCGCTTTGAGCTCAGCTCACGATAGACTTTGGGGATATAGACACGGTTCCGGAGGCGAGGCTCGCCTGCGACAAGTTTGGCCATCTTCTCCGAGTTATCCGCTTCATTCTCAAAGTCCGTCTCCAGGAACAGGCGCTCGCTAACATAGGGGACAAGAGAGTAGAACGGTAGATCGAATACGCCGCTATAGATCCAGGTCACGACTCTATTGTTTTGTCAGTAGCCATCCCAAGACCAACCTGGAAGGAAGACCTGCTTACTTGAAAGCCCATAAATCCCACTGGATCTGACTCGCAATTTCCCGTTTCTGGATCTTCACTGCGACCTCCCTTCCATCCGCCAATCGGGCCCAGTGGACCTGCGCTACACTGGCGCTGGCTCTGGCCCTACGCTCCATGACACCCTTAGTAGGGTCGCCAGTGAAAGACACACCGAATACTTCCTCCGGAGACTTGCCAAAATCCTCCCGGATGACCTTCTCCACATCCTTCCAATCATTTTGCGGGGCATCATCGAACATGCGCGAGAACATTTTCTGGAACTCGGGCGGTAAGATGGCCGACTGCATGGCAACTGCCTGTCCAATCTTGAGGTAAAGGCCACCATTCCGCCGCAGTAAGTCGGACAGTCGCTCGGCGCTGCGGGTGTGCAGATCGTTAATGGACTTGGCGAAGGGAGGGCTGGGCCGGAAGTTGATCTTATAATCCAGAGCCACGATTAGGCCTAGTGTGAAAGTGCGGGCTGTTCTAGTCAGAGATGATGCGTAGAATTGGCTGTCAATCGCGTAGACTACGCTGCCGGCCAGCGACAGGTAGACGAGGCGCCGGAGCCATTTGCGGGTCCGATCATAGGTCTTTGCGGGTGTGGGTTTCCCCAGCTCGGCGGGGGATGGAGGCACAAAGGGCTTGTAGACACCAGCATGAACATATCTCGAGGAATGAAGGGGGAAAGAGTGAGGTAGAGGGCGTAGACGCGGTCGGAGGAGAGAGGCAGTGGTCGTGTGCGTTGTTGGAGTCGACCGCAATGCGCGGGCGAACGACGTCATTGACGCCATCCGGAGAGACAATCTAATACTTAGAGCGATCACGGAGAAATAGACATAGTGGACACTAATCCAGCGATGGTCATTACTATGAAGAATATAAATATAGTGTTGAAGGGGTTGTGAAGATATACAACAGAGGGAAGTGAGTGAGGGGGAGAGAGAAGAATAATCGTAAGCCGACAAGTTCGACTTGAACTCCGCATCCCGTGATATCAGAAAACCACATCGAAAGATTTGCAGTTATAATTCATCATAACCTCTCCTGCGATGGTCTTCTTCAAAGACTCCACCCCCCAGTGTCTGACACACCCTCGCATACTCCCTCATATTATTGGGAATGATCTCTTCCCACAACTGATCCGTCTTGAGATACTCATACTGTTCCCGACAGACCTCCTCACTGACCATAGGCAGCAATGTCGGTAAATTCATTATCGCCGCTCGGACGAAGGCTTTCTTAAAACAATTCCCGAAGCCCGCCAGGGTCTCCGGGTCCGAACAAAGATCTCCGTCATGCAGCATCGTTCCACACCGACGCTTGATAGTATCCGCCACGTCGTCTCCTAGCTTGATCATCGCCTCTTCTTGTCGCGGCGCATCTAGTCGTTTCATCACGCTGCGCACGGCGGGAAGGAATGAGTTATCGCGGGTCCAAAGGTCCCAATGCGGGACGGTCGGTCGACAGCCTTGGTCACAGATATGCTGCTGGAATTTCTCAAAGAGATCGCTCGGGCGACCGGCCAGCGCTGTCACGACTTTCAGACATGAAGTGTTGATCTTGGCCGAGGCACATGTGATTTGGAGGAATAGGAGTAGGAGGAGAGGAAGGAAGTGGCCTGCGGAGAGGCGCATCGCGAATCTCTCTAGGCTCTTTCTATTGAGGAATTAATTGTAGACGACAAACTGTAGCTTATCAGGGAGGTACGACTGTGTCGCTGAGAATGGGAAGCAAAGAAAAAGGTCCGCAATTGGTTCTGGTTCTCGATCCAATCTACGGGCATTTGGGATGATCGACATCATCCCCGCATCTAAAGAATAACCACTCCTTTTCTATTTCATTATTGTTATCCCTTTATATGTCACTGTTTTTATGTTGGAGCAAAGAGGAAAATTTATTTCCGGGCCGAAATAATCTGGACGATTAACAAAGGAGTTACGATTCCCATAAATATCACGTTAGCCTTAAGGTTACGTACATATAAGAACTGAGCGTCCATGGTACATTCTCTGAAAGACTAGAATTCTTTGCCAACACCACGTACATATATAATATATACATATATCCTAGAAAGTATGCCAACGAGAACGTCATCCTATCTCTAAGCTCAGCGTTTTGTTAGACCTTACTAGGTAGCTTTTACTTTAGTGTCCAAAATCTCACTGCTCCATCGGCATCCGACGCCACCAAGAGAAAGTCATCAGCGGAACAAATCGGCTCAGAAACGGTTGTTCCCTTCATCTAATCCTCAGGATTTCTCGTAAACTGCTGCTTCGAGTTGTTAATAAAGTCGTATACTTCAGTAGATCCCTCACCAGTGCGAAACATCGATTTTCGCCCTCCATCCACAAACCTAACGCCACGAAGTTCCGCAAATCCTCTCATCAGCGGGTTATCGAACTTCAAGCTCCACCTCATCTTTTGTTCCCCAGTGTATGGATCCAACACGCAGAGCATGCTTTCGCTTCCCCCTACCGCCAGCAGCTTGCCATCTAGGCTCCAGTCTAGGGATCGAGTCCAGCGCCGAAAGCCCTTGAAACGAGACACCTCCTCTGCCGTATGAATGTTGTAGACATAAAGAACGGTCTTTGGGCTGCCCTGACTAATGGATATGTATTTTGAGCCGGGTGAGAAAGCACCGGACCACATCTGTCCACCAAATGGACCGATGACATGCAAACAGACGCCATCGTCCACATTCTAGATGCGAGCGGTACCGTCCCAACCGATTGAAGCCACGAGCTTTGAGTCTGGGCTTGCGGGCGTCCACATGATCGTATCTGTATGTCCAAGCAGCCGATGCGTAGTCATCTTCGTTTCGACGTCCCAGATGTTGACACAAGGCAAATCTTTTGCATCTCGCATACCGCACTGAGTGCTCTCGCTCTCAGCGACATATATCATCTTCATCCCATCAAGGCTGAAAGGCGCCCCATAAGCGGTAAAGCAGCCCTTCAAGGTGACTAGATTTTCCTGGGTGTGGATATCAACCGCTTTGGCCACAGCGGCTTCAAAGTCCTCCGCGATCGTCTTTACCGCCTCTTCATCTGATCTCCAGCCATGGTTTGTGACGGGTTGAGACAAAACAGCATCTGCTGCCTTGGCTGAAAGGGAACTGGGGTCAACTCTCGACCCAACCCCTGCAGACATTCTTCCCATCAATGTTAATCTCCCAAACAATAATCTGGTATTTTGCACAGGAAACAAGCATGTATCTCCCGCCCTCGAACAAACTTGGAGCAAAAGTCAACCTCCCTACCACATCCAAATGCCCTGTCATTGTTTCCACGTGTACCCGTGTAGTCGCCGAATATATGAGGATATGATTTCCCACTCCGATCGCGACGAATCTATCATCGGGACTAAAGACCGGTGATGACCCTTCCGCCTTGAGCTGGATCTTGTCCAATTCTTGGCCCCAGTGATACGGGTGGCCTAGAGCCCATGTTGCTGGTTCGCCGTTTGAAGTCCGGAAGTCACTGTCTAGAGTGTAGACGTATTGTCTCATGATTTGCTCTTGGTTCATATGAGCCATAGTGATCGATCAACTGCATGTACTTGTAACTTCCTTCGAGGTGAAAGATGTTTTGAAGATACTAGTGAAAGAAGAAAGAGTTTCCGGTAGTTGTATCTAGATTCGCATGGGTGCTCGAACGTAGCTTCTCCACAAATGAAGCTGTTGTCTATATGTCACTGCCTAATGATGCATTGTAGGGCTACGCTAATGCGGTTGCCAATTAGTTCAAGTTCTCATTGGACTCGGTAGATATTGTGATATCAGAAGGAAGAGTAGATGTATGTCTGACGTATGATCACTTAAACTCGATTCCAGTGTCCTGCGGAATATTTATAATATTTGTTCTTATATGACTGTCATGAAAGACTGGCCTAGATTAAGTACGTGAGCTAATCGTGCTTTCTATATTTGACTCGTCGCCTCCTCTTATTGATATCCACTCCCCCTAAGGAAACCCTTTGCTATATCACATTTTTGCTGGTAAATAGTATCTCTTGCAGAGGATTTCAAAAGGAATATCACCCCATGCGCAATCTAGCTGCCCAGACTGATAACTCCTCATAACGTACACACACTCATTTTAGAGTATAATGTAGCTTGTGTCTTAAGTTAGTAGTTTTGAATTTACTACTGACTGGTGAATATCATAAAGCTGATCAATCTCTACATTGCACCTTTCTTGTCTATTCAATTACGTTGTGATGGAATGGATCTTATAATCATTGCCATGACGGGAGATGTGGAATTTTATTGATATATGTACTGTAGCCTGCGAAACCGACGTACTGAGGAGTGAATTAGAGGAACATATTTTGTATGAATTTCGGCGCGTACATAGCCCAAACCTAGTAGAAGTCTTATATCGAAAGTTTAGTGTAGTAGTAGGGTTAATGTATCGTTAACATCCTCAAGGTGAAAAAGAAAATGGCTAGTCATACACTACGAAAGATTGCAAAGTCGTAAACTCATCATCAATTTCGATGAGTGACATGAAGATGCCATGAATAGAATTTTCTCCCTTTCAATTTAGTGCATTTCACTTTCACCACATGCCTGTATCATTCCCTATTCTTCTATATAGCCCACTCTACTTTCCTCTTTCTCTGATATCCCTTCCTGTTAGAGAGTTTTCAACCTGTTCTCCATTCTACTTACGTTATATGCTATGTAAGTCTGGCTACGGTCCATGGGCCGCTCCTCTTATTGAAGCAAAACAAGCCATAGAAATGATCAGATTTCCCTCCCACGAATCCGCAGTGCAGCGAGAAGGCTGAAGCTCACAAACCCGTATGTTTCGTCAACCGCTATGTTGGTGACTTTTTACTGGCCCAACGATACTTGGCGGTATTTTTATTATGTTCGAGGATGAGAAAGGCATCATTAACATTATTGGCCGTAGCCATGACTACACCACTGGGTATTTTAGTACACGGATAAGCGGACTCATATCTAGAATGGGCATCGACGATCAACATTGGGGCAATACGCGGCTACGGGCATGTTAGTGAGCTCCCTCGACCTGACCACGACCATCGCCTGATGCACTATGCTCTTCGAATAGGACCTAGAAGAGGGTGTCCAGCAGGGCAGGATGATAGCGAATATTTCGGCATCATCGAGGTGAAACCTCACATTTGAGACAAGAGAAAATTCGCCAAGATTTCTATATTCATGCAAGAAACTGCTCAAATGATTGGTTTGATCCTTAGTGATCAAGGCGAGGGCCGAAAAGTACCGATCAAGAGTAAGTGAATATCTAATTCTAGCTTGTTATGCAGATCTCCCAGTTAACCAGTGTATAGCTTACTTGGGCGTAGCATGATGACAATTATTTCGACTATGTGGAGGGGTCTTCTTGAAGATGCAAGACGTGGCAATTATATCTGGAATGCCTTAGATGCGCATAGTTGGTTTGGCAGGTCCATCGTGCCGACTTGCACGTTCAAGCCCGAAAGAACTCGAACACATATACACGAACCAAAGCAAAGAACTATCACATCCTTGGAAGACGCATGGTCTTACTTGATTGATTATCTGGGTGCGACCTCCGTCCCCCATGTCGCCACTAGCGTTCGTATTAGTTCGAGCTCTTCTTCTGCTACCCTCATCTCACTTAAGATCACTTCAACTTAGACTTGTCTTCCACCCAGGAGGCATTAATCAACACATGTCAGGGACAAATCCTGACATCACGTGGCCAGGTCTCTTATGGGGCATGTGACCTACAAAGAGAGAAGGCTCTATGGCCCCCCCATAGAATCCTTTCCCCTCCACGCTTCTGGTTCCTGATAATTGATCTGCGTACTAGCCAGCTTCATACCTTACAACACATCCAGTGAGCGGTCTGGAGGGACAAAGAGAGACGCTCGCGGGTCTGAACCTCCAGAAGAAAACACATCATGGCTTCCAAAGTTGGACTCTCGAACCAGGCCAACGAGCGAACATCGTCGTAGCCAAAATCCAGAGATGCTTGCACGGTATGGTTATTGTCGTTGAATCAAAGCGTCCTACAAACGCTATACCCTTATCAAAATCCATCACATCCGGCTTACTAAAAACTAGAAGCGTCCGATACAGGCGCTGCGGCGACCAGACAACTCCCAGGCTCCTCTTGACACCTGCAAACTACATTATGTCAATGATACTCGTTATCCCTTTGTAGTAATAAGTCACATCTTCACTGTCTCCTTCAATACGATAGCCATCTTTCTAAATTATGTCCTTTAGCCAATTTACATGTGCGCTAAACACTCCTGGATTGCTTCTTATTGCTTCTAGTCCAGAGTGGCTTCGAACGCTCCGCACGAGGACCTCACTCTTTCCACCACCGATGATGATCCTGGCGCTTTTGGTGATCTTAAAACTTACCAGTTTCCACCAGACGAAACCGAAAGTATCAGACAAATCGCGTCGGTATTTGATATGAGGAACTCGATGTCGCCAGGCGCTCTTGGTGAAAATGGTAACGACCAGACAGAATAAGAATGTCTCCCACAAACGTTCCTATGCTCCTGTTGCGTACCTCTGCCAATCGTCAAATGACATTCGCAGAAGATGTTATGAAGCCTGGACAAGAATATTGATAGGACCATTCTTCCAGTTTTTCGTTGCATATATTTGCTATTTGGACCTGTACTACTATTATCCCTAATTATTTTTCAAGCGGGAGTATTAAATTTCGGGTGCTATGGAAGAAGATTCTGCATTTATTCTTATGTTTTATTTACTAAATACCAGGGAGTTCTAATTTACGAAATTGATAGTAAACAAGCTTTATAAAACATAAAGATAATTTTACTACTCGAATTTGGTTAATATAACTTTTCAAAAATTGTCTAAGAAATTTCTGTAGGGTCATAACTTGAAATAATATTTACCTACACCAATATATTTTTTAATCAACATTGAGTAGTACTAATCATCACATATTTATTATCAACAACATAGCTCTCTCTTTTCTTCTACTTCTCCGTTTCTAATGATCATAAATTTAAAAGATTTTATATTACTAAAAAGATTATTTCCCTAAAAATGACTAGATCCGCTTTTGAGCTGTAAGACAAGATCATGAATTATGCTGGTGATCACCCCCCAGCTGCGTCAAACCATTACCGACTCTCAGGAGTCAAACGACAATAACTGGACAAGAGATGGGTGGCCTGTGCCTGGATATGTTTGTCACTGACATTCGGTAACATCACCCTCCTTAGGGCATATGGGTCAACGATAGCTTCACTTGTCAGGCAGCGCGGTGAAATTAACGAACAGCATCCACGCAACATTCAAGCAGCTAATGGAACATCCCTTGGGAGACGACTTCAGACCAAACTCATTTACAGAAGCTAAAGGAAGCTAATATTGGCATAGCCCTTTGCAGCTGCATTTTGTGCAGGTGGGTTCGGTCACATCGTTACACAACAGGGCTCTTGAAGGGTTCTACGTACCTGACGCAACTTAGACATGCCGTTACGTGAGGCCATTGACGTAAAGTCAATGGGATTACTGAGGCTAGACCAGCGCATAGAATCAATGAAGGCAATTATGTCCCTCTCTTTCCGGCTCAATGATGCGGAAACCCGGTATTCCAATCCAGAGCGCAAATATCTCGCCGTTTTGAGGTGTCTCGCAGAGGTTTGGTAGCTCATCACAAGGAGCGTTCATCTAATTACAATCTACATCAACCATATCACGCTAAAAAGTATACTAGGGAAAGGCTCAAACAACCAGAGAATTCAATTGTGGGAGAACCACCTAGACGTATAACTATGCAGTCTGCCCCCAAGCCAATACTGATAACATGATGGGAACCACTAATAAGTTAAGCTACCTTTCCACCCGATACCAAGCTACCTCCAATGTTAAAGACAACTCTGGCCCATTGATGACCTCAATTGATGTTTGCGCGCCTGTCTCTAAACACAAACCCCATGTATAACTTACCGGTCTGAACCCTCATGAGAAACATGGAAAATATATCGCCTCCCTATGTATACTGGTTTTTTTGAATATCTCAAGGACAATACCAGCTATTTAATGACCCTTTCCCGCCATAGAAGGAGGGCACTCAAGCGAGAGGAGTTAAATGCAGTTTATGGTTTCCATTCCTTTACGTTCATGGTGAATCGTTCAGTCATCTAGTAGGTGAATGAGTAGGTGATACATCGAGATATCGGAATGAAGGAATTCTAATACTGAATAATTAACTGGCCAATTGGCTCGATGACACTTACACTGCGCAAGAGTGCCTCAATCCTGAGTTCATAGTCAATCAACTAGGATGTTTCATGCCTGTAGTGATAATAGTCCTCTCAGTTTATCACACATCCATAGCACAATCCCATCTGCTATCAATGATGGCGAAAACTCGTATAGTTGTTAGAAAACACTATTAGTCAACAATTCCAGGTTTTCAATATGTACCGTAAGCATTCAACCCTGACGTCGTAGTAAAATCGTCTTAGGGCTCAGGAACAACAATTATCCTCCGTCCCCGCTTCGATACTCCAACTTTCCACTCAATAGTAGAACTATCCACGCGACTACTCCCGCGCGGAGTCAGGGGATTATTTTCCACTGATTCCCTATCGTACAAATATGGCTGATCTAGATCTCGTAGAAGTCGATTCACTCGAAGCCCTTGTCATCATTGACAATGAGCTCGACCCTCTCTCCCCACCTGCTCCGGACACTGTCCAGGTGTCAGGTCTGATGGGTTCTCTTGCCATGCACTCATCCCATCAAATCCATGACCGAGGTGAAGCCACCAAAGAGTTACAGATGGAAGATATATGTTGCTCGGCCCACGGGTTGTCCATTCTCGTGGTAAGACTGGATTCCCCGGGAAGCAGCGCAAAGACAGGGGATGCTAACTATTATCAGACAGCTACCAAAGGCGATGTAAAACATTCTGTTCTCTTTGATGCTGGTCCTGAAGGTGGGATATGGGAAAGGAATGTGAAGCGGCTACAACCAGATTTGTCTACTGTCGAAGTAGTCCAGCTATCTCACTGGCATCGAGACCATTCTGGTATGTACTTTCCTTCATCCACTACCATTCATCCGCAGATGTTCTACAAGGTTCCCTACTCACATCATCCAGGAGGCCTCACCCGAGCCATCCAAATGATCACCGAAGCAAAACGGGCCAAGGGTCATTTTGAGCAAGTGTCAGTAGATCTCCATCCTGATCGTCCCGACTATCGTGGGCTCGCCATTGGGCCAAATATAATTTCCCTTCAGGCAGACCCGACATTCGAGGAACTCGAGACAGCCGGGGGAGTCATTCACAAGAATAATGGCATGCACACTGTGCTTGACAATTTCTTCCTGATTTCAGGTGAGATCCCTCGTCAAACGGCGTATGAAAACGGCGTCAAGGGGGGTATGCGCTTTGACAAGGAGGAAAAAGACTGGTTTTCCGATGAGCTTATTTCGGATGAACGGTTCCTATTGTGTAATCTTAAGGGTATGACATTCAGTGACCGTTCCCTTCGGCCATTGGCTTCGGGATAATGTTTCTGACTAGTATGCTATTCTAGACAGGGGACTTGTTCTGTTCACAGGCTGCAGTCATGCAGGTGTCGTCAACTGCTCTAGGCATGCAATCGATAGTTTCAATGGCTCTGTGCGTCTTTATGCGGTTGTTGGAGGGTTTCATCTTGCCACTGGCACCGCAGCGGACACGGAGAGCACGGTCAAAGACCTTCAGAAGCTGGATCCTGCCGTTCTTCTGCCGGGACATTGCTCTGGTTGGAGGGCTAAGTTTGCGATCGAGAAGCATATGCCTGGTAGTCTGGTGCCTTGCACTGTGGGGGCCAAGATTGCCTTCTAGCTGTGGACAGGTCTTCTCCACGTCACAGCATGTCCATATACTTATGGGCTTACATCATCAACAAAAGGCACATACTAGTTCTATGTATCTAGTTCTTTGTAGGTCCCCAGCTGCAGGGTTTCTCGACCCATGTGGCTCGAAGGCTAGACCAATCAAAGCAGCTTCAAGCTACTTGATTTATGAGAAGTTCTCCCGATAAAGGACACCATCGCACATATATACACCTGCATATACAGTCCAAACAATATGAACGAATACAACTGACGTTACTATATCTGATCCCTATTCCCTTGCCTTCGGGGTCCAATGTCCGAACCTCTTACAATTTTTCTCTGTCGATAGCCTAGTACAGCAGCAGGACAATCTCCGTGCTTCCCGAAAGCAGTATATCCTAAATCTCGAGTCAACAACATTTTTTAGCCGTGCAGCATTTATGAGCCTAAAATCACCCCATGACTGAAGATCGAAGCCAGCAGCGTGTCTACATAGTCGAGACACAACCACTCGTAGTCCACGACGGTCATCGCACTTATATAAATGCGCATACATAATATCTTCTCCTCTCCGGCTCACTCGACGCACAGACAAATTAGGAGAGTGTCCTTTGCTTTCTAAGAACTTGTCTACCCTATGTAGACCCTTTGTGCATCTGCAACCATGTCCTATCAAATCTACTAGTGTGCCAGTACGACTGGTGCAATAGCTTGGTTGGACTGTCCTACCGCCATTTCTTTGTGGTAGGCTAGGGCACGGATTTGGAATACAGTTCCGTTGGCATAGTAGTCATAAATTCTAGGTAGAGTATATTCTTTATGACCATTTTTCAGTACATTTATATAATCTCCTTGATCAAGTTGAATATATATTCAGGTGTACTTACTTCTACATGGCTCGAAGCAACAACTATATATTTCGCCCACGCATACGCGCATACGCGCATACACCTGACATATATATAAAATACACACTTGAGTTAGAAATATATACAACTAACCAGCTATCTCTAGCCTACAGAACCGCTCTACATCAGACATCTGCAATACACACCTCAAGATACACCTCAAGATACACCACTAACTCAAGTGCTACAAACCACATACTCCATTACTTAGCTACCTCACATGAGACCATATATGTACAACCACCCTCCCCTTCTATCAGATGACATCACCCATCAACAAGAAGAATCTAGACCCAGCGTTCAAGCCCTCTAGAAAACAGACCTGAATCATCAAGTTTCGAACATACCATTGATTGACAAATCCGTGCAATCCACATACTTTCCGACACGCGCCAAGTATTCTGGCCATCCTGAAGGAAGGGCAGGTATGTAGCATTGTTTGGATTGCACTGCAGAATAAGAATGAGATTGCCAGATGATGTAACATGTAATGTCTTGGTGCTTGTGTAACTCTTTCTACCATTCACTCTCCTTTCTGCAAATCAACGTAGAGAGTCAATGTTGATCACAATACCTAGATAACCATCTACAGTAGATAATACATAGATATCCTACATGAGCCATTCAGAGCAAGGAGAAAATACACACATCACTCCTCCACCTCTCCCTATCTCATTTCCCAAACCAGCCCTCCCCCTAAATCAAATCCCCTAACACGATCAACACTAGCACTACCAAGAAAACCAAAGCAAGCCCAAGACTCTCAACTCAATTTTGCGACAACATAGATTAAGACTTTTCTTGCCAGATACTGACTCAACTAACTCTACTCAGAAACTCCCTGAGACACGTATCCTGTCGATCCCGACCTGCACCTAGACCCTTTTCCTCTTACTGTCCTCCCGTTACTTCATTACTTTCCCCGTGCCCCGATTTCAATGGGCTGGGCAATTTAGACTTTTTCTTGGCTGTGATACTCTTGATACCCTTATCCTTGTCCCGGGAGGAAGAAAACCTAGAGGAAGAGAGGAGGGGGCGGTGCATATCCCTTTCGCATGGACTGCCAAGAAAATAATTGTAGAGGAATGCATGGGTAGTCTTGGCAGATGGAAAGTCTTCTTGTTCTCCACGGGCAAAAGAGAAAGTCAGTGGTTGGGGAATACTAGTGACTCCCATTCATTCATTCAATCAATTCAGTCCATAGGAAGTCATTCATATGTGCAGTGCAACTAAATTACTCAATGATAACATCGTGGAGGAGACTATAATCTATAATAGCACTATTATTATCAAATTTTTTTTTTGGGGGGGGGGGGTTGGATGGGGGAGGTTTTGCCCATTTTCTTCGGTCATAGGTAATATTACTACATAATATAATAGGGGCTCAGTTCCAGCCAGTATGGAGTACTCCATATGGAGTAACGTGATGAGTATGGAGACAATGATGGGGGGAGAGAGACTACTAACTAGAATCAAATTGCCAAGGAGACACCATTGAAAAACTAATCGGGGTAGGTATAGCGATAAGCGCATGGTATGACATCTGTTCATTATTATTACCTTTGACCAAAAATAGTTGACCTCATATCTGTACACAGATGGAGTATAACAACTCATCACTGATTAAATCTTGCTGCAGCAGCAATAAAGAAGTGATACTCTAAAGGCTAGGCTACGTCTCTACCTATTGATAGAATCAACCAAACAGGACTCTCTGCCAAGAACCCAACCTTGCCGATAAATGCACATCATTTTGCTTGGCGACCAAAAAACTCTGAGAGTTGTTGCTTCACAATTCTGGGTGGTTGGTAACTGTATCACCCACATAAACACTTTACTCTATTCTTATCCTGAAACCCTTTTTGACATCATTTGGGATCAGACTACGGGAAAAAAGATAATTTACCCCTCAATGAAGGCAAAAGGGGAGAGTTATCTCCATATCCCATACATATTCAAACAATACCAGAAACTTAACTCAGCTCCTTCTTGGCAAGAAAAAAACCTCTAGTTAACCTTCACAGCCCCTGACGCATTGCCGATCACATAGCCAACTGTCACTTTGTCCCTCTACCAAATAAACCGTAGGAATCTATGTTGCCTATACTGTGGCTGGGGGCATTTTACACTTTAGGCACTCGTTCAATTGCAGTTTAATTCAGTCAATCAACAACACATCCAACAAGGGTCTGCGTGATCGAGGATGGGTCGCTGAATATAGAAACAGTTTGCATCATTCATGGGGCGCGCGACCCTTCGTAGGCAACAGATAGCGATCTGCGTTTTGCCCGGAAATAGTTATTGTTGTCGATCGGGCTCGTTTCTGGGAACTGTATGGAGTAGTTCATTTTACCTTCTTGGATGTTTTGGTTTTGCCTTGCACTGCCTTGCTTGAGAGGGGATGGATGTATAGGGGGTTTGCTGTATGTATGAGTATGTATGTATGTATTATGGATTCAGGTACCTTTCTGTGTAGCCTGTCTGTCCGGATGCATGTATGTATGAATGCATGTAGGCAGACACTCTCCGATGACATTGTTCTCCTGGTTTTAAGAGTATACCCAAGCATATCTGCCGTGGTGGAAAGAAGGTGAGGAGCTACTGTGGTTCTAGTCCCATGGACTCTCTACCTAAGCAAGGAGTACGGGCGTGGACATTCTTGAGTTGACGACAACATACATACATGACCCAGATGAGATCAGATACACAGATTATGCGGGGAAAATCCATGTAGAAGATCCCTTGGCAGTGGTTGTTACACAGGCTAGTACCTGTAGGTTGAGTATACATTAGGAATATACTCTGTAGGGCAATAGATGAACATCCATTATTGCTACGACCTCATACATATGAGACATGAATGGCGTATCTGTACGGAGATTCAAATCATAAGTCTCCAAGATTCCCTCCCGCCAGAAGGGATAATCGCCGACTCTATGGCATTCTATTCTCTTGGCGGACCATCTCTCAGCATAGTTCCTGCATATTTATATACATACTGCATAGTGCGACAGAATGTCCGAAACAGCAGGGCCACTCGGGACTTGTCTTATGGATTATGCATTTCCTTTAATTATTATTTTTGATTTTCTCATCTTGTCGGTGTCAACAGCTGAGGACCGAAAGGATCTTAGTCGCTGGCCGATTATTCTAACCGTGGAACATACCCGAGTCGCCTTATCGTATCCATGGACAGAGTATCAGATAGAAACGCTAGAAAAGTTCAAAGAAATTCAGGCAAAAAAGGGTTAAATGCGAAAGGCAAAGGGCAAAGGGCAGCGTGCCGATTCCCGCGAGGCCGATGGCGGCGAAGGTTTGGGCTGGGCCGAGACCACCACAACCTTGCCGAGGTGAATATCCCGATGTCAGTCAGGTTTGCCAGTTTATGGGACCCCCCCCTTATGCTATTGAAAATTTATTATAGACTGGGATCTGGATAGTTAAGTCGACATTCCCGTTCTAGAATTCTAGTTTAGTCGGATTGAGATCCGTGATAACCGTTGAACAATTGTGCGTGAGAAATACACCTCAAGAGAGGCGTAAAAATTGGCCGCGTGTAGCCGATGCAGAATCCTGGACAATTGATTATGTGGGACAATCAGGAACAAGTATGACGCAGGGACAATGGCGACAGTGAGCTATGGGGGATGGGCAAAAGCAACTGATGATCAGATCATCTCCGAGTCGGACTCGGGGGGTTTACCCCGAGACGGCCACTGCGTTCCCCCTTTTGTTTTGTCATTTGGCCTCTGCACAGAGCTCTTATCATCTCATGATAGATTATATGATTTCCATGGAGTAATAAAATTGCACAAGCTGATTGGCGTCACGTTGGCGCTGCCACCGTGGCACCCGTAAGTAGTTAAGGGAAAGGACCTAATAAAGGGTGAAAATCTCTCATAGTAGTAGTCACTACACGTTGGTCGTAGTTTCGTCTGAGCGCGGCCGTCTTATACGGGATAGGAAAGGTGGGAAGGATTTCACTAAGAGATGATGTGCCTCCGTCTAAACTGCAACGGGATCGTGATGAGCAAACACCCCCATATGGGGCAACCCGATGTCGTATTTCTTGGGAAGTCATGCAGGTGTGCGTGCTTCACGGACTTTCCCGTGAGCATCTAGACACTTATATGGGCTATTATTGTCTTCCTCCCATTTCGCTTTCCGATGAATAATTCTTGGCTCTTGGCAAGACATCAGAGAAGCGAGATGATTGATCCCGTATCTGGGACATATCAGAGGCTAAGATCGGAGGAACAAGACCACACACAATGTATGGAGCAACCTCGGGAAGCGACAACAATACAACCGCAGTGGTAGAAAATCCCTCACCACGATCTCGATGACACAGCTTGGCGACGGGCGATCGCCGGTGGGGATTGGGGGATAATTTGCAATTTGGCATCGGTGAGTGGGATGTAATTTCCCCGTTTCTGTTACTAGCGGTTAGTGAGCAGGCTAAAAGAGGTACTACTGTAGGTACAGCTCGTTAGCTATGTTTCACTCAAGACCATGGAAGACCTCGGTGATCCATTTGAGATAGTGCCATTCTCTCTCATCACTCTCCCTCTCTGAGCTACGCATAATGGAGGAATAGCTACGTACGTCAGAGTTCTAGGTTATGGACACTAGGAAATATATTCCACGGCTGTAGTGACCAATTCCGGACTGGCAATTGCGTCAGTTGCAATAGTCTGTTTAGTACCTACGAGCGTAAGATCAGGCTAGAAACGGCAAGATACCCCGGCATATGGGGGAGGATAGTGAGATTTTTCCTCGTTCAGATACTTGTGCGGCGGCTCTATCAACCGGTGGAGAGCCAGAGGTACCGTGGATACCTTCACAGGGGAGAGGTACTTACCCAAATAAGCATGTGCTTACTCATCGTCAGACTTACGTAACGACTCAATACGGAGCTAGCCCGAGTGGGAACGGTTGTTCCTTAGGTCGCCTCACCCCCCAAGAAGGGAATTCCCGATTAATTTGGTAGGTACGTTCTGGGGAAGGGCTCTCTTCAATCCCGACGAATTTACCCGACCGTGGAAAAAGGGCATCTCCTCGGACTGCCGATTATGACGTAACATTCTGGAGTCAAACAATTCCCGGTGAGAAAAAAATTCTCACATGTACACCCATCCAACCAACAATGCAACCAAAGAAAAACCCAGAATAAAAATAAAAATAAATAAAAATAAAAGAAAAAGACAGATACGCTCATCTTGCCGACATCCGACCTTACTTAGAATGTGACCCAAAGTACGGAGTAGAGAGAGACTAAACCCAGCTTCTTGGGCAGAGAATGCACCTAAGTCGCACCGTTCCATTCGATGAAGTCTTCTAGAAAACGTCGAGAACGGGCATCGAATGCAGTCAGTCGAGTCACGTATGGGACCACACCCCCATCACGGCTGCAGTAACCCCAATGCGGTGGCGATTATTTCCACTTTCTTCTGTCTTTTATTTCAACAGCCTCACTTTTGGTTGGCTGGTATTTGTTGCGGGATAATAGTGTGTCTTTGCCATAGATTACCTACTGATTGACTGATATCACAACTGCTATCAGTATCCATGGGTTTGAGGCATTTACTTGTGACTACGTATGTAGAGTCCTTGGCTGCTTCTTCTTTGTTTTTCTAGAATGAGTCTGATCTGGAATGCTGCAAGATGTGCCACCGGGTCTTTGCCTCCCTGTGTCTTTTTTTTTTTTTTTTTTTTTTTTTTTTTTTTTTTTTTTTTTTTTTTTTTTTATCTCAATCTTTTTCTTACTAGTTCTTGTAAAGAGTGTAAAAAAAATTTAATTATTCGTGTATCAGTGTGCAGACTTTCATTCACTGATACACGCCCAAACCATGGAAAACCCCAACTAGATGAAACTGTCAAAGAAACAATAAGACCTTTACCCACTCTTGGCCTCGACGAGTCTTTCTGTCAATTAGATCCAGCTGATTTAATATCAACGGGTTTGGGTCAGGGTCAGGAATTCCCGAACGTCCATAGAAAGTGAGTCTCATTGCGAGCTTAACCACGGCTCCGACAGTGGAGTTTTGTTTCTCGGCGACTCCAACACCAGTTAATTCCTTGACTAACTTTGTTTTGCCTCATGTCCACTCAAACCCCCACTAGAATAATCACAATCAATTAGGACACAATCTACACTTTGAGTGTAATTTTCATCTTGGAGGCAATTGGGTTCAGCCCTGTCAACTGTCATCGTTCTGCTTCTTTTGTTTTCATAAGGGAACAGTAAATTAAGTTACTGTAGCATTATTATCATTCTTTTCATATATGTATGTATATTAACACCAAGAAAGAGAGATACCGATGAGGTAAGAAAGTATGTAATAAGAATACATACAAGGAATGTGAGGGTGAGAGTTTCTTGGCTGACGTCCATCGCGTTACATGGGTAAAATAAACCGTGCCGGCAGCGGTGAGAATCCCCCGGAATTTTCAATGCGTAAAAACTACTCAGTTATAACTTGCTTTTTCTTTGCTACCTGGTGCACGGGGCTGTAAGTGGATGGTGCTTTGATCCAGCTTTGGATGGACTAATTGTTTAGGTGAAGTTATGTAGGTATCTTTTGTTAGGTAACGGGGTGGGAGGCTGGTGTTTCTACTAGTAGGACCACGGATTCCACAGTAGTATGCGTTCGCCCAGGGCTTATCTTGCACAAGGTACATCGTCGGTTATAGAGGATACTATATTTATGATATTTATGGTTTCGTCTTTGCAGGACTACGGATGAACCGGGATGGACGTATGTCGAGGTCTTGGTAGGTAACGAAGGTACAGACAGGTACATAGGAAATTTAGTATGCTACAATGGAGTCCTGTATGTATGGAAGCGTATCTAGGTACTAGCGAGCCTCGTACCTGTACCGGGGTCGGACCCCATCAGCCGCGGAAAGCGCCCGCTGTTGCTACTAGCATGTACTAGCATAGCAGCTAAGTAGCTATCCTCATACTTAGTACTATCCATTTTGCCCCGAGAGCGAAAGCGAGAGAGAGTAAACTGGAATAGGGAAAGACGGCATTTGAATCCGAGTAAATGAAGTCCACCGGAAGGTGCAGTTAAACTCGGACCTGTCAACTGTACATACCGTACGAGCACGATTAGACCTTAAATATGCATTTTTTTTACGGCTACGTACGTCGTCAATGAAACAAAGACAAGAGAACGGCGTGGGCATCTTTTCCTTCTACCCTTCAATTCATCCCATCCCATGTTTCACACAGGATCTCTACTCAAACCATCGGTGGTACGTGTGATTTGAAGCCCTGATGCTGATCCCGGAAACACGGTATGGGGTAGGGATGATGCTCCTATCGCTGAGGATACTATAATATACGATATACTTAAACTAGACTCCTTTTTGAATCAGGAAGGAAGTCGGTCATGTTAGGGTAGCTAGCTGCATGGGGGTCCAGACTGGTCCCGATCTTCGTCCGGAACTTCGAAATATCCCGAAATTGAAGACTGCTGGATCCCAGTCCTTCTGTATGGGGTTTGTGTCTATCTACTCCAGACTTTCTCCCCGAATCCCACAATACGGAGTATGAAAACCCCAAGTTCATGAAGAGGGGAGGGCAAAAAAAAAAAAAAAAAAGGGTAAAGGTGGAGGAGGGTAGACCTTGGCGGGCGTAAATTGCATACAGACGTACTTTACTCGCTCGTGTATAGACAAGCCTTCTGTGGGAGAAGCTAAGAAAGTGTGGAGGAGATCTTGAACAGGCAAGTTCCCTACTCTAGTATCATATCATGGGCAACAGAGAGAGAGAAAGCGAGAGATAGAAAGAGAAGGCGAGAAAAAAAAACCGGGTTGCGAAAAGTATAATGGAAACACAAAATGCAAAGGTTGGTTGTATCAGATGCGAGATGTCAGCCGATCTGGAGGTGGCCACCACAAAAGATTAGAACTATGTGGGTGGTTGGTAATTCGAAGAAGAAGATAAGGATGATCATGGGAGTAGTGAAGTTCGATGCCATGCCTGCATAGCATAGCATAGCATGGCATTAGCATGAGGGAGAGTGAGGTAAAATTCAGTTGTTCTCTATCCCTAAATTGGTGTTCCCGTGCTTACGATGACTTGTTCATCTCCATGTTAGTCTAACATAATGACGCTTTTTAGCGCGAGGCTTTTTGCCCTTCGATATCACTCATTCACCTGTAATCGTTGGGACACCAGTCAGGGATTATATCGGAATAGAAACCAGCCACGGTTGATCGTCGGCCATCATCATGCACGAGAAAGATATATTTTCCACCCCCCATTCCTTTTTGCTGGAGGACAATTGGTCACGGTCACGCATGCATGCATTCCGCCCAACCTGTCAAGACCATGGAAAAATGTCGCAACGCAACGTGGTTGTCTCTGAAGTTGTGACGCCTCTCCTCCCCAATTCAATTATGGAAGCAAATTGGGGATGTCCGTCTGGATTACGATAGTATGTAATAGGATGCGCATATAGTTAGTGACTTAGTTGAGGACGATGACGACCTCAAAAGGATCAACGCCGATGATTTCATCGGCTGGTGTGAGGCAAATATTATGAACTTGAATCTCACTCTAATCTAATTTGAGATAGTTCGTGATGATTATAGCTCCTAGTTTTATACACCAAAGAGGACTAACAACGATAGGTGGTGGAAGCCGAGAAGCTGCTCAATAGCAACGCGAAAATAATAATCATGATCCCATCACAATAATGAAGAAGCAACCAAATGGAGAGTGCGATTAACTAGTTGGCGGAGACTCGCCGTGCGAACAACCACTCACAGGAAATGACGCTCATGGATGGAGACCTCTGGCTCCCCACGAGACGAGACGGCACGAAACTCAATCAGCGCAAAAAAGAACGGGGATTGGAGCGAGACTAATCAAGGAGGGTGGAGAGAGTCAAAGTCGGACGCCCAGTCGTCATACGGCACAGTCTGTGGCGGGAAGAAAAGGCGATCGACTCCGGGTTAGCTTTTGAGTAGTGTCGTTTTTAGTTACAGAGACCTCGAGGGTAAAATAACTAACCTCGATTTAATTTCATAAGATAATGAAAGAGAGAGCGTGGGGACAAGATCAACAAGTGCGTCTGCAGAAGAAGATGGTAATAATAATTGTTCATCATTTGCTGATAACGAATGACTGGTAGCAAAAACTAATCCGAATGACCTAATAAATGGCACTGATCTGGAAGTAGTGCATTGGATTGAATGGTGATACTATGTGGTAAGGATTCCGTATTGAAGTGTAACTCTTGACTCGTTCACCCATTTGCCAGAGAGAGACAGAAAGAGGTACCAAACTAAGCACTCCGTTCGTACCTCAGGCTCTCTCTCTCTCTCACAGTTCCCGTCGGGACTTCCGAGTAGTTGAAACCGTTCGAGACAATAATTAGGATCCTTGCGATGATGACCCATAGTCCAACTGCCCCGATGGTACCATCATAATCATCGTATCATAATCAAATCATGCAGTCCCTCGACAATTAGTACTGACGAACCCGAGATTGTTTGTTTATTTCTTTTTTTAATTTCTCTCTCTCTTTTGCCCTGTAGCTGGTAATAGTATGGGCTTTTTTTGCCCCTTGCGTTCCCGGATTGGCTGAGCTCGTGGTTATTGGTGACGGGTAGGTCGGGTAGGACGGCCCTTGAATGGTAACCGTAGGTATTTCCGATCCTGACCCTGAAGTAACCAGACGGAGCATTTTGCTGCAACAAGTAAGCAAGCAGAAACAATGTTAGTTTTGTTTGTTCGGTATGTCTCGTATGCACTCGTCATGGAACATTTCTCGTCTTACTGCTAACTACCACTACAACACTGGGGATTCGAGAAGAATTATACCCCATCTTCTTCTAATGTCTGCTGCAAGGGAGAACACGAACACAAAAAATGTAAAAAATTCGCTGTCATTTGCTGCATAGAAGGAAGATGACATCTTGTCATTGTCTTGTCCCTTTTGCCCTTCCCTGAACTTTGACGGCAGAATGATTATATTCAGTTACATTCGAATCAATGGAAATTCTTACCGTGAGGTAAAAAACAGCCTTGTCGCAAGCGGATGGAAAATCGCGCATAGTAAAAGAGGTTGAAAGAGGGCAGATTAGGAAAATTAACGAGGGCCACCCGCACGCGGCACTGGTTTTCCATGCGTACGTACCGTAACCCCCCAGAGTAAGTTGAACCAAGAGTCAGTCAGGTACGAGAGAGCGAGAGAAACTTCTATGGACTACGTTGTGTGCGCAGGCGGTGGCCGATACCCTCGCCCGAAGGAGACCGGGCCAAGCGGTATGGTATCTTACCTGTCGCATACCTCATCTTGGGGAAGTATTTGGCCGTGTGGCCGACTTTACCGATGTATCGTAACGTATGATAACACCCCAGAATCCTCTCATTGCCCGTGGTTTACGCTCTGCAAAGTGTATGGAGAGAGTGGAGGAGAGAGGGGGCAAACTCGGCACAAAGCTGCCGGTCATGGAGACCAAGCGCACAGTAGAGATTACTCCATTGAGTATAGAGGACAAGGCACCAGAAGGCGTAAGGCGGCGTACCATCGTGTTAATATGGAAAGGTAAGAGTTTTCCAGCAAGTGAGACTAAACTGAATACGGTAAGGGGCCCACATTTGTCCTGGAGAAAAATGAGCCATACAGGGGAGGGGGAAAATAAAAAAGTGAAAGGGAAAAAAATATTGACGGAGGGCGTCCCGTTAAGAAAATATGTGTGTGCGTGAGAGGAATTGGAGCCAAAGAGGGTCAGAGGTCGGGTCGGCCTTTCAGGGACAGCGAACTTTCGATCAGAAGTGGCTACTGCTCCCGGCCACACCACAAAACAAAAACCACTAAACTAAACTCAGAAACCCAAAAATCCAGAAAAAAATTTAATTTTTAATTTTTTAATTTTTCACAA